>BGPR01048639.1:0-11503 GCA_013235015.1 Araneus ventricosus
TCGGCGAACACGCTGGTCGCCGAAGACGGCTTGCTTTCAATAAATCAATCTATATATGCCGTGCAGCGCCATCTATGACCAAAAACAGGCGGTAAAAAAAACCCTTTTCAGTTTTTCTGTCCATAGATGCAAAAAGTTTTGTTGTAGATCTATTCTTTTCTCAAAATAGAAGTGTGAAGTTGTGCGGATCTTATTGGGACATCCTGCATTGCAAGGAAGCTATTAGTAGCAGAATTTCGAGTATTGGGTAGAGAGTTTTAGAATCCGAGAACTTTGTTTCAAATTTAGTGATTTACTATTGTTCGTGGAACTTTCACCACTCTCATTCAATCTAAACAAACATCTTGAATTTTTACCCTTTTTCAATTTAATTTGTAAGTAAAAATTTTTAAAAATTTGCTTCAGCGATATATCAGGATAAATGGAAACGAAGTAATAAGATTATCAACCAATTTACGAATAAAAAGAATTAAAACTATTCTTCAATCTTATAATTATTTAATAGGAATTAAAAAGTACAATTGCAAACACATGTTCCTGACATGATTTATCCATTTTTACTTCAATTATATTTAAAGAAAGAATTATCTTAAATTTTATTTCGAATTCTATCCAGAATACCATATATACATCCAAAATAAAATCAGAAGTTTAAGAATCATACCTCAAACCTTTCATGCACGGTTCAAATATGATGTTTGGCTTTCAAAATGTGAATGAAGAGAGAAAATCTTTAAGCAAAGAATATATATATTCTTCTGATTTTAAGAACCAACGATTGAAGAATATCAGCAATTATTTTAAAAGAATTGAGATAATATTTTTTTATATTCTATATAATAAATAGATTAAATGAAAAAGCAAAAAACTATGTCAGTATATAATTGAATTAAAATACAGGGCGGTCATAAATTATTGAACACATTTCAAAAATTAATAAAAAAACTAATAATATTACAACTGCGCTTTTTTAAATGAGAGAGCAAATAAAGTTTTTTTCAGATATGTGGCGTACCATTACGTACAAATAAAGGCTCTATGATATGGGAGATGTCCAATAATTTACGACCACCTAGACCGCTATAACGGCTCGTTACCTATCTGAAAAAAAAATTAAGGTACCCGACTAGGTTGGGAGAAATTCTTTAAAAAAACATGCAAAAAAACCCCTAGAGAGCTATATAACAAAAATAGCCTTAAATAGTCACAATTAGAAATAAAAATATGAAAGAAAAATTCACATATGAATTTTAATAAGAATTTCAATGTTAAGGAAAACCGCATAATTGAAAAATATGGGACATATTTAATTATTTTAATTCCACATGCGTACTTCTCAAACTATCTGGAATGTCATAGACCATAAGATAAATTTATTTTAATAAAGAAATATTTTATGACCATTCAAAGCAGGCGTCATGGATTTTTCGCCAAAATTATCCTATGTTTCGAACTGAAAGTGACCGTAAACATGTCTAAATAAAGCTGTTATAAAATCTACGGTCTATTATACTCTCAAAAGTTTTTTACACATGTGTACTAAATTTCAATGAACCCTTAATTACACTTTCTTTCGGGGTAAAATGGAAATGTAACGCGTGAGAGTCGTTCAAAGACTTCTAATATAAAGTTTAGTACCTGATATGTAATGCAGTTTTTCTTAATTAAGGGGACATACGACTCTTAAACCTCGAAAAAATGGGGAAAACTGTCAAATTCGATACATTATATCTCTGGAACAATGCAATTCACAAACTTCCTTTTTTCTCGAAAAATATCTGTTCTTTCTCGTATAGTACACACATTTTAAAACCTTTATATTGGTATGTATCTTATTTGAGAGAGTAATAAATATGTTCATCATTTTTGGAGAAAAATGAGATAGTCACCTTGCGCGCATGATTACTGATAAAATATTTGTCTAAACACACTATTTTGGGTATCTAAGTCATCCAGTCTCTTTAAGAAGCGGAACCTCAATTTATTAACATTTACATTTAATTTCTATTTTATATAAAAATTTTAAAAAAATATAAAAAATTGTTGAAATTTCAAAATTTCGAAAGCCTCAAAAAACTTCTTTGAAGAAAATATGTACACAAATGTGGTTCAATTTGTAGAACATAGCACAATACATATTCGATAAAAATTTTATTTAAAAGTATTCAATAGTTCTTGAGATATCGTGCGCGCAATATAAAACAAGTAATATAAAAAAAAATAAGTAAATTCCTACTTAAGTGATTCGAAATATAATGAAAAATGTACTGCGCATGCGCAAAGATATGGCTGAAATATGGAGGTGCTTCGATGATCCCATGGGCCATCCATATACACAAGAACCACGTCTGTAATGCTAATAGTTTTCGAGATATAATGAAAAACGTACTGCGCATGCGTCATACAAAATATGAAATGACAGACAAACAGACAGACAAGAAAGCGAATTAATATTGCATTGTCATGTAGTTCTGAGCTATGTTTAAAGTTTCAAGTCTCCAACTCACCGGGAAGTTAGTTTAAAATCGATTGCAAAATTTGAACACGATATATAAATATAGGGAGAGTGTGAACTAATAGTAGGAATTGAAAAAAAAAACACATTTTGAGATATAGCTTCTTAAAGATATGGCCATATTCAATGTTGATGTTGAATAGCTGATGCATTTTCCTTCATAACTTTCATAATTATGGGATTTTTTTAGCGTGGATTGTTTGAAATTGTTCAGAAAAGAGAGAGAAATAATATATATTTTTCATAAAACCGAAACTTTTCCAGGTTTAGCAGTCGTATGTCCCCTTAACTTAAAATATGCTGAAGGACAATTATACTTATTTGTGACGCAAACATAATTCGATTAAATATTTCTTGAAATGATTAAGTGTGCCGTTCTAATGTGCTTCATTCCATCGTCTGTAATGTTAATAGTTTTCGAGATATAATGAAAAACGTACTGCGCATGCGTCATGCAAAATATGAAATGACAGACAAACAGACAGACAGACAAGAAAGCGAATTAATATTGCATTGTCATCTAGTTCTGAGCTATGTTTAAAGTTTCAAGTCTCCAACTCACCGGGAAGTTAGTTTAAAATCGATTGCAAAATTTGAACACGATATATAAATATAGGGAGAGTGTGAACTAATAGTAGGAATTGAAAAAAACACATTTTGAGATATAGCTTCTTAAAGATATGGCCATATCAAAGAAAAATCGTAGGTATAATCCTATAACAAAAATCATAGGTATATTCCAGAAAATAAAGGTATAACCTTCAAATTTCCGTTTTAACCTGCCCCATCTAAAGAAAAGTTTCCTTTCCAAGCAGCGTATATTTATAGGAATATTTCTTATTCTAAAATTGTTGTCAAACGTAGAATAATTTAACAATTAAGTTTGTAAAAGATTAAACTTCCAGGCAATGTGTCTGATGATAACACATTGTCTGTTGTATTGACACATAATAAAAGAGAACAAAGGAACATCAGGAAACTTTATTGAATAAATAACGCAAACAACAAAGTTTTAACTTAAACTCAATAATTTTTAGTGAAGACATTTTATTAAAGTCAATCAAATGTGAAAATCATATGTGAAATGAAAAAATCCCCTACACACTGTCCATTACAGTCTGTAGAAGCCAATAAAAAAAATACTAAGGTCTTGTGTGGTCTGTAACTAGAGAAGATCGATATTACAAAGATGTGACGGCAACATTCGTAAAATCTGAAAATAAAAGTTAGTGAAGATCAAAACATAATTTCATAATTCAATTTCTTTTAAAATGGTGTCGATTGAATCAGATTCGTATAAAATTTGCAGAAACATTCAGTACTGATGTTTGCAGTAAAACAATGGCAAGTAGCATATGTATGGAACAACTAATGTAAACAATATCAATTGCCATCAAATTTAGAAATCAAAAACTCCTATTTTAGTCGAATGAATAGCTCGCAAACATATAGCTTGAAGACTTTGAATATATGCTGTATTGCATTGATCCAATTAAATTAGATTTTTGCAATAAAATACAAAGCAGTTCAAGCCAAATTCGGTACCCACGACTCGTAATAATAATTTTAAAACCAGAAACCTGTCAATAGTCAGAAAATGGATTTATATTAAAGGAGAAAATGTTAAACGTCATTTTGAATCCTTCCAATTTGAAAATTGAACAGATATTTATACTATACATATAAATTATATGTATACATTATTATATTTTATATATAATTTATATATAATATTAATATATAAATTATGTTTGTATATTGTATTGAACAAATATACACATATACAGGGCGAGTCTAAATTGTTTATACAAAATAAGAGGGGTGATAGTACCCATCCAGGCGAGCAATAATTACCATGGAACATAGGGTGGCATTCCACTCTGAGAGGTAGAAAAGAGTAAAGTCCAAATGCGTCGAGCATGAACAAGTCATCCCCTCTGACGTCGTTTTGTACCTGCTTACGTAGCATATCTCCTAAGCAAGATGGCCTGGTCGCTAGCACACTGGCGTACATATCGCGCACGATGAATCGGACGTGGCGGAGTAGTGCTTGGCCTCCTCGCTTACCGGACCTTAACCCACTGGACTTTTTCTTCTGGGGGTACATGAAATCTTCAGTGTGCGAGACGCTTTGGACTTGGCTGGAGATCTCGTAGCGAGAATCGTTGTTACCGCAGACAAAATTAACATAACACCAGGAATCTTCGAGAGGGTGCGACAGTCATTCCTTCGCCGGTGTGAACTGTGCAACGACACGCGTGGCCGCCACTTCGAGCACTTGCTGTGAGTTTTACTCTGATCAATAAATCAGATTGCGCAACTTTTGGTATCGTTCATTCGCTTTCCCAACACTGTTGTAAGTTCATGTTGAAATTCTAATGTTACTCTTTTCTGCCTCTCAGAGTGGAATGCGACCCTATGTACCATGGTAATTATTGCTCACCTGGATGGGTACTATCACCCCTCTTATTTTGTGAAAATAATTTAGACTCACCCTGTATATATGTATGTATATATATTTGTATGAAATTATATAAAAGTTTTATATCTGAAAGGATTTAAGTGATCTTTAACATGTTCATCTGCAAAAGAAATACATTTTATGAAAATTGAGTAGCATTTGTTGTTTAAATTAATATTGAAAATCCTGCCTCACTAAATTTGGGAAGAACTGCTTTCTGTTTTGTTGAAAAATTTAATTCAATTGGATCATTGCAATGCAGCATATATTAAAATGCTCCAAGTTATTGGTTTGTGAGCTGTTCATTTGACCCAAATTGGAGTTTATGATTTCAAAATTTCATGGCAATTGATGTTTGTTAGATTAATTGTTCTCATATAAGCAATATGTCATTTGTTTAGACATCTAATGTAAACATCAAAGACGGATTTTCTAAAACTTCCTGTGGCTCTTTTTATGAAAAGTCTTATCCTTTCTTCTAAGATCCTAAAAATCTGATAGTCTGATAGTGAGCTAGGATCTCAAATAAAAATGATTCCCAGATTGTTCCATATTTATCCTGGTAGTTTACCAACTATACTAACATGACGACAGATTATTTTTCTGATATTCAATCTTAGAGTTATTCTATTTTTCCTTGTTTTGATTTTGACCTCAGAAATCTTGAAAGCTTGTGTAGAAAGGGTAGCTTGAAATATTGCAAAAACATCATTACTTCATAGAAAGTTTATCAAAGTAAATTCTAAGTTTAAAACTAGTGAAGAAGGATTCTTCAATTTTTTTTAATACTTACTGTAGTTCTTGTGACGAGTTTAATCTTTTGTTCATGATCACCAACGTCTGCAAGTCAGATAGCGGTTTTATGATTTGCAGTGACTCTTCCTGGAAAGGTTCATAATTACGTTCTTTCAATGATTTCCGAAATCAGGAAAGCTATAATCTTGTTTTACAATTCAGCAAATAACGTGAAAATATTTTCCTATCATATTTTCATGTAAGTATTTTTCATCAGAATACTTAAAAATCCTTGGATGTACAGAGTTTGAAAAGTGCATAATTCCACAGAATCTAGCAAAAGCGTATGATGATTAGACTTCTAAGAACGGAATATATACGATTTATAAATTAAAATTTGTTTTTCCCGTGCCTCTTAAATTCTTATAAATTCACTTCCTTCTTTTTGAAAATGGAGGAATTGTATGCATTATTACTAACTTTGTAAATAACCGTCTTGAATTTGCACTTTAACTAATTTAGAAACGAAAGTACTCATTTTGGAATCCCTTGCGGTGGCAAGCTTCAAATTTTCCAAATTTTAGGATTTTTAAAATTTTCTTTTCAATTTTTAAATACTTTAATCCACTCTGATATAAAATGTTTGTTAGGATAAAATGGTTTTTTCTCTCAGAAAACTCTTCCCTTTCTTGCTTCGAGAGAGTTTATGAAAAGATCTCTAATTTTAATAAAAGGAGATATATTACAGATGTATGAAGAAAAATATTTAACACTCCGCTTTCACTTAAGTGCTTTGATGAAAGTGTGATTCCGTGATATAATTTTGTTCGGAACTTCTTCGAATCCTTTTTAAATAAATATCTACTGAAGATTTGCTCTCTGATTCTGTTTTCTTAAACAATTATCTATACCATTATATAGCCTTTTTCTTTCTTTTCTTCATAATAGTTGTATGTTGCCACATTTTAAAGTATGATTAGAAGATTTATTACATTAAAAAAATTTTTAAGAAGATTTTTAAAAGAAGAACATTCCAGTTTTATTGTAACGATATCTTGTATTAGAATTTCCTTCATTAGTTTTTGAAAAAATTCCTCAGTTTTTTAAATTTTTTTTCTGGAACGAGTACTTTTTCCCTTTCTCTATGGATTTTATTTCATCTTCCGCTTTCAGATGGAGGTCATCTTTACAGGAATTTTCAGATTGTTCGGAAGACATTTCACCGGAATTTTCTGCTGCGGCCGTTTCGTCAACAATTGTGGACTCTGTTCCTATTTCACCAGCAGACCATACCTTACAATTTTTAGATTGTTCGGAAGACATTACACCAGAATTTTGTGCAGCGACCGTTTTCTCAACAACTGAGACTTCAGATTCCATTCCACCAGCAGATGGTAACTTGTACTGTTCGGGTTCATACACTTTTCGTCGGCGTCAGTCTAAATTTCAGTCGACTTCTCATTTTAGCTTGAATTTGTTTTTTCTTCTCTGGACATCATATTCCTTTTTGATGATAATTCAGGAACTCTTTTTTTTGGTATTGTTGGTTTTGATTTCTGTCTCTTCATAGGCACAAATACTTTTGTTGAATTTGGAATGGCTTCATTTTGATTTTCCTTATCCGCAAATAAGTTAGGGGATGTCTCAGTTTCCTTATTTTTGAATACTTGCAGGAATGTTTGGATTTGTTTGTCATGCTTAATTTCGCTCAAAATTTGAGTGGAGGCTGTGTTAAACTGAATTTGTTCCATTTGAATAGATATATCCCTTATTATCTCTGAAGATTGCGTGAATGTTTCGAGAGACTGATGGTGAGAAACTTGAGTATATGCATCAGATATTTCCTGATCATCTGGGATGGATTTATCATGAAACTCATGTAGTTCCGTCTGACTTTTGACATCTACTTTTATCTTCTGCTCATCTTCATCTGTTTTTATTGCATCCATCTTTTCTTAACGTATAGAGCGATTCAAAGCAACTAGAAGATACCCCAAAACAGCCAAAGATACAGATAGAAAGATATACAAAACCATGCCGTAAAGATCTAGAAATATGATATACTTTTCCATGATCCAAAACCAAGTATATTTTCAATATCCACGACGATACTATGTGATCTATTGATACACGAAAGGATGAAGAAAATTGACTTCAATAGCGAAACAATAGTAAATTCTCTTAATATAAAACCTGAAGGCAAATTGAATTTCTCAAAATAAACTTTACGACTTCAATTCACTCTATCGTTTGTTAAGAACAACAATCCAATTTTTATTCCATTGTCAATTGTAGAGCCTTATTGAAACCTACGGCAATTAAACAATAAGCTGTTTATTTCACAACAATATAATACCAAATGTGTGTGTTTGCTTCAATACCTTATTTTTGGAGGGTAACTATTGTATTTTCAAGAATAAAATCAACATTTATTTATGATTTCAATCAAAGTTTATATTTAACAGCAAAGCAAAGGGCTCTCTTAGAAATTATCCCAGTATTAGAGCAATATTTTAATTTTTCTTTTCAATTCTATATCTAAATTTAAAGCATAAATATTACAAGAAATAAGCTAGTGTTCCTAGCTTATTATTAGCCTTATTCCTTGTAATGTGTTCTGCACTTCACTTTCTAAAAACTCTTTTCCGCTCTTTACCCAAGTTAAAATAAAATAATATCTATGTCATAAGCTTATCTACGTACCGAAAGGCATGTATGATGAGATGTACTGTAGGATAGAAAATATTCCCTTTCGGATATTGTCAGAAAAGTAAATTTCTATTTCAAAATGACTTTTTAATTCAAAGGAGATTTACAAATGTTAGGGAAAGTTGGTGACAACATTTGGAGAAAAAGAAACGGAATGGGAGGCTTATGAAAATATTTGGATCCCCAGCAACACTGGGTTATCAGTTAGAAAATAAAAATATGAGATATTGTTCGACTTTGTTGTTATAATGCAAAACAAAAGAACGATTGTCATATTCAAATGTTTTGAAAAACATTTCCACTTAACATTTCTGAGTTATTCAAAGTATGGACTGCGAACATCTGAAAAGAAATTTTCTTAGCCTTCAGCATAATGCGTCTTCTGAGTTTTTTTTAAGACATGAAGCTTTTTAAATACATTGGCGTGTATATTTCTTAACTAACATTTAAGAGTTATATAATAAATAGTTTAAGTTAAATTAACGAAATATGTCATAAAGTCAAAAACAATAAATATATATGAAATTTCTAATAATGATTTAGAGATGATTTAAAAACGTATGATGCAAATGTGAATAGCAAACGATATTAAATCAATTAGAACTTAAGAACTAATTTATAAGCAAAAAATTAAATAAATTTATATTTCAGCTAAAGAATTTCATTACTAAAGAAAATATAAATAAAAACGAGAAACAAATAAACGCTTATTTCAAACAGCAAAAATATTTTATTATAGCCAACAGTAGCTCTTGTGCAATGAGCAGTATATTCGAATTTTGGATTAACGCGGATCACTTAACGTTTGTAATGGGAACTGGGATTGTCTTCATAGTGAAATTTACTTTAAACTATAATTTGTATTAAAAAACGCGGTATTCTCAATTTATATTCATAGCCGAAAATCATTCTCTCACCATAAAAACTCACTTTCACAGTTTCGAAATCAAACTAAGTAAATAAAATTTGAGGCTTGTCTTATATGGATTGAGTTTAATTTCGGTTGGGTTTTTTCTGGTTGCGGAGGCCTCCATAAGAGGGAAATTTCTTTGCTTGTAGTTTTATTCATAATATAGCTGAGGCAATATTTTCGCGAAATATTTAATAATAGACAAACTTGTTAAGTTAGTTGAACCAGTCCCATAATTATTTAAAAATGGTGGGTATTTAATGACCTCTAAGTAGAAGGACTTTCCTGGAAGCAACACAACTATTTACAACGTAATGCTGAAATCTTTTAAATTCAGAAATATATACTTCAAATCGAAAGAAAAAAACATGTCATTATAGATATAATAATTTGTTACCATCTTTAGTCATTATATTATCCTTTCAAAAAATAAGAATATAGTTTTTAGAATATTTTTGGTGCTTCTCGTTAACAGATTTCCAACATTCGTCAAGCTGAAATGTTGGTTTTATTCCGTCTTAGATTCAACATTTATCCCTAAGGTCGCTAGTATTTTGCTCAGATAGCTAAATTCTAGCGACAAATCGCCAAATTTTACCAAGCATTCGCTGTCGATAGAACTTGGAGGGATCTTTTCTTGGTATGGTACTTTTGTAGGGGAAGGTCGTATAGTATCGGTCGCCAAAGCTTCTCCTATATTATAGAATACTTTTAGAGCTCGATTGGACCAGATTACATTCTATACAAAACTTTAAGGTTCTATGAAATCACATTTTAACACACGTTTTTCTCAATTAAAAATATCAATAATTTTTTCACACATTTAATAGTCATTACATTTTTATCAATTTTACATGTGGCGGGTTGTATCGCACATGCGAAATATTTGCAAGAAGAGACTAACTTATGGTTTCACAGACAACTTTTTATTATTAGGCAGACTTATTTTTTGAGAAATTTATAGAAGTACAAATTACAGGTCTTAAAACTAGGTTAATATATGATAAGAAAGAGGTATAAATCAGAAAAATTTAAAAGTTATCTGTCTTTAAAAAAAATCGTTTTAAAGACAAAAGCATTCTGTGTCTAAATGTTTTTGTTAAAATAAACATCACATTCATAAAACAGGTTGTTTCCGTCAAGATCGGCACAGTTCCGACACTGAATCCAGTCTTCTTCAAAGGTTTTAGCACAGGTGATGCAATGAGTTTCTTCGTCTTCTTTTCTCTTGTCTTCTTCAGATTTTATTTCCATTTCTGCTTCCATTTTCGTCTTCTTTGGATGTTCGAGGTGTAATCAGTTATGATCTTATCACTTGAACTGATATTTTTCTTTTTTCTATATTTATTGGAACTGCTAGGAAGTGGCGATATCTCCTCTAAAATATGTTGATAAACAGTTGTTTCCGGAAAATCCTCAATAAGAGAGGTAATTGTACTGCTATCATATTCCAAGACTTCTCCAACTTCCTGCATGTGCTTGTCTGCTACTGGTTTTGAAGGACCGGGCGAGCTCAAAATTGTGGTAGATGTGGCAGTACCATTGTGTCCGATACAACCTGAAACATCCTGGAACAAAACATGACATTTCAACAACACACGTATTAGTAAGCGTAAGGAGATTTATGGTCTACAACTTTAAAGACAATAAATGTCGTTTAAAACAATAAACAAAAATCAAACTTATAGCCACTTTCAGGCAAGATATGGCAATATGAAGTTACCTTCCTTCACTCAAAAAACTGTCGAGAAAACTAAATTTTCTGCCACGTGTCAACAACAATGCCTTTTGACTTAGTATGGCGGCATGTGAACTTTCAACCTTCACACAACACCCTGGTGTCTTGACAAGTCTTGCCTCCAACAGCAAATGTAAGAAATAACGCATGTCTGATACTACCCGACTTTTCCCTACATGAATTACTAGGGATAAACCACCTGTCCACTTACAGCAGCCCAACTCTAAATCAAGGGGAAATGCTAAAGCAGAAACGTGTGTTATAAAGAGAATGAAATTAAATTCATAACTTCGTATTATGTGACATCTTTACTTTATAATCACTTTAAAACTATAGAAAAAGCATGGATCAGGCAGGCTCGAAATTGTGGTAGATGTGGCAGTACCATTGTTGACGCCTACGCGTCCTTCCATTCGCCGCGGAGTTTCGCGCCAT
>BGPR01048640.1:0-11503 GCA_013235015.1 Araneus ventricosus
ATGGCGCGAAACTCCGCGGCGAATGGAAGGACGCGTAGGCGTCAACAATGGTACTGCCACATCTACCACAATTTCGAGCCTGCCTGATCCATGCTTTTTCTATAGTTTTAAAGTGATTATAAAGTAAAGATGTCACATAATACGAAGTTATGAATTTAATTTCATTCTCTTTATAACACACGTTTCTGCTTTAGCATTTCCCCTTGATTTAGAGTTGGGCTGCTGTAAGTGGACAGGTGGTTTATCCCTAGTAATTCATGTAGGGAAAAGTCGGGTAGTATCAGACATGCGTTATTTCTTACATTTGCTGTTGGAGGCAAGACTTGTCAAGACACCAGGGTGTTGTGTGAAGGTTGAAAGTTCACATGCCGCCATACTAAGTCAAAAGGCATTGTTGTTGACACGTGGCAGAAAATTTAGTTTTCTCGACAGTTTTTTGAGTGAAGGAAGGTAACTTCATATTGCCATATCTTGCCTGAAAGTGGCTATAAGTTTGATTTTTGTTTATTGTTTTAAACGACATTTATTGTCTTTAAAGTTGTAGACCATAAATCTCCTTACGCTTACTAATACGTGTGTTGTTGAAATGTCATGTTTTGTTCCAGGATGTTTCAGGTTGTATCGGACACAATGGTACTGCCACATCTACCACAATTTTGAGCTCGCCCGGTCCTTCAAAACCAGTAGCAGACAAGCACATGCAGGAAGTTGGAGAAGTCTTGGAATATGATAGCAGTACAATTACCTCTCTTATTGAGGATTTTCCGGAAACAACTGTTTATCAACATATTTTAGAGGAGATATCGCCACTTCCTAGCAGTTCCAATAAATATAGAAAAAAGAAAAATATCAGTTCAAGTGATAAGATCATAACTGATTACACCTCGAACATCCAAAGAAGACGAAAATGGAAGCAGAAATGGAAATAAAATCTGAAGAAGACAAGAGAAAAGAAGACGAAGAAACTCATTGCATCACCTGTGCTAAAACCTTTGAAGAAGACTGGATTCAGTGTCGGAACTGTGCCGATCTTGACGGAAACAACCTGTTTTATGAATGTGATGTTTATTTTAACAAAAACATTTAGACACAGAATGCTTTTGTCTTTAAAACGATTTTTTTTAAAGACAGATAACTTTTAAATTTTTCTGATTTATACCTCTTTCTTATCATATATTAACCTAGTTTTAAGACCTGTAATTTGTACTTCTATAAATTTCTCAAAAAATAAGTCTGCCTAATAATAAAAAGTTGTCTGTGAAACCATAAGTTAGTCTCTTCTTGCAAATATTTCGCATGTGCGATACAACCCGCCACATGTAAAATTGATAAAAATGTAATGACTATTAAATGTGTGAAAAAATTATTGATATTTTTAATTGAGAAAAACGTGTGTTAAAATGTGATTTCATAGAACCTTAAAGTTTTGTATAGAATGTAATCTGGTCCAATCGAGCTCTAAAAGTATTCTATAATATAGGAGAAGCTTTGGCGACCGATACTATACGACCTTCCCCTACAAAAGTACCATACCAAGAAAAGATCCCTCCAAGTTCTATCGACAGCGAATGCTTGGTAAAATTTGGCGATTTGTCGCTAGAATTTAGCTATCTGAGCAAAATACTAGCGACCTTAGGGATAAATGTTGAATCTAAGACGGAATAAAACCAACATTTCAGCTTGACGAATGTTGGAAATCTGTTAACGAGAAGCACCAAAAATATTCTAAAAACTATATTCTTATTTTTTGAAAGGATAATATAATGACTAAAGATGGTAACAAATTATTATATCTATAATGACATGTTTTTTTCTTTCGATTTGAAGTATATATTTCTGAATTTAAAAGATTTCAGCATTACGTTGTAAATAGTTGTGTTGCTTCCAGGAAAGTCCTTCTACTTAGAGGTCATTAAATACCCACCATTTTTAAATAATTATGGGACTGGTTCAACTAACTTAACAAGTTTGTCTATTATTAAATATTTCGCGAAAATATTGCCTCAGCTATATTATGAATAAAACTACAAGCAAAGAAATTTCCCTCTTATGGAGGCCTCCGCAACCAGAAAAAACCCAACCGAAATTAAACTCAATCCATATAAGACAAGCCTCAAATTTTATTTACTTAGTTTGATTTCGAAACTGTGAAAGTGAGTTTTTATGGTGAGAGAATGATTTTCGGCTATGAATATAAATTGAGAATACCGCGTTTTTTAATACAAATTATAGTTTAAAGTAAATTTCACTATGAAGACAATCCCAGTTCCCATTACAAACGTTAAGTGATCCGCGTTAATCCAAAATTCGAATATACTGCTCATTGCACAAGAGCTACTGTTGGCTATAATAAAATATTTTTGCTGTTTGAAATAAGCGTTTATTTGTTTCTCGTTTTTATTTATATTTTCTTTAGTAATGAAATTCTTTAGCTGAAATATAAATTTATTTAATTTTTTGCTTATAAATTAGTTCTTAAGTTCTAATTGATTTAATATCGTTTGCTATTCACATTTGCATCATACGTTTTTAAATCATCTCTAAATCATTATTAGAAATTTCATATATATTTATTGTTTTTGACTTTATGACATATTTCGTTAATTTAACTTAAACTATTTATTATATAACTCTTAAATGTTAGTTAAGAAATATACACGCCAATGTATTTAAAAAGCTTCATGTCTTAAAAAAAACTCAGAAGACGCATTATGCTGAAGGCTAAGAAAATTTCTTTTCAGATGTTCGCAGTCCATACTTTGAATAACTCAGAAATGTTAAGTGGAAATGTTTTTCAAAACATTTGAATATGACAATCGTTCTTTTGTTTTGCATTATAACAACAAAGTCGAACAATATCTCATATTTTTATTTTCTAACTGATAACCCAGTGTTGCTGGGGATCCAAATATTTTCATAAGCCTCCCATTCCGTTTCTTTTTCTCCAAATGTTGTCACCAACTTTCCCTAACATTTGTAAATCTCCTTTGAATTAAAAAGTCATTTTGAAATAGAAATTTACTTTTCTGACAATATCCGAAAGGGAATATTTTCTATCCTACAGTACATCTCATCATACATGCCTTTCGGTACGTAGATAAGCTTATGACATAGATATTATTTTATTTTAACTTGGGTAAAGAGCGGAAAAGAGTTTTTAGAAAGTGAAGTGCAGAACACATTACAAGGAATAAGGCTAATAATAAGCTAGGAACACTAGCTTATTTCTTGTAATATTTATGCTTTAAATTTAGATATAGAATTGAAAAGAAAAATTAAAATATTGCTCTAATACTGGGATAATTTCTAAGAGAGCCCTTTGCTTTGCTGTTAAATATAAACTTTGATTGAAATCATAAATAAATGTTGATTTTATTCTTGAAAATACAATAGTTACCCTCCAAAAATAAGGTATTGAAGCAAACACACACATTTGGTATTATATTGTTGTGAAATAAACAGCTTATTGTTTAATTGCCGTAGGTTTCAATAAGGCTCTACAATTGACAATGGAATAAAAATTGGATTGTTGTTCTTAACAAACGATAGAGTGAATTGAAGTCGTAAAGTTTATTTTGAGAAATTCAATTTGCCTTCAGGTTTTATATTAAGAGAATTTACTATTGTTTCGCTATTGAAGTCAATTTTCTTCATCCTTTCGTGTATCAATAGATCACATAGTATCGTCGTGGATATTGAAAATATACTTGGTTTTGGATCATGGAAAAGTATATCATATTTCTAGATCTTTACGGCATGGTTTTGTATATCTTTCTATCTGTATCTTTGGCTGTTTTGGGGTATCTTCTAGTTGCTTTGAATCGCTCTATACGTTAAGAAAAGATGGATGCAATAAAAACAGATGAAGATGAGCAGAAGATAAAAGTAGATGTCAAAAGTCAGACGGAACTACATGAGTTTCATGATAAATCCATCCCAGATGATCAGGAAATATCTGATGCATATACTCAAGTTTCTCACCATCAGTCTCTCGAAACATTCACGCAATCTTCAGAGATAATAAGGGATATATCTATTCAAATGGAACAAATTCAGTTTAACACAGCCTCCACTCAAATTTTGAGCGAAATTAAGCATGACAAACAAATCCAAACATTCCTGCAAGTATTCAAAAATAAGGAAACTGAGACATCCCCTAACTTATTTGCGGATAAGGAAAATCAAAATGAAGCCATTCCAAATTCAACAAAAGTATTTGTGCCTATGAAGAGACAGAAATCAAAACCAACAATACCAAAAAAAAGAGTTCCTGAATTATCATCAAAAAGGAATATGATGTCCAGAGAAGAAAAAACAAATTCAAGCTAAAATGAGAAGTCGACTGAAATTTAGACTGACGCCGACGAAAAGTGTATGAACCCGAACAGTACAAGTTACCATCTGCTGGTGGAATGGAATCTGAAGTCTCAGTTGTTGAGAAAACGGTCGCTGCACAAAATTCTGGTGTAATGTCTTCCGAACAATCTAAAAATTGTAAGGTATGGTCTGCTGGTGAAATAGGAACAGAGTCCACAATTGTTGACGAAACGGCCGCAGCAGAAAATTCCGGTGAAATGTCTTCCGAACAATCTGAAAATTCCTGTAAAGATGACCTCCATCTGAAAGCGGAAGATGAAATAAAATCCATAGAGAAAGGGAAAAAGTACTCGTTCCAGAAAAAAAATTTAAAAAACTGAGGAATTTTTTCAAAAACTAATGAAGGAAATTCTAATACAAGATATCGTTACAATAAAACTGGAATGTTCTTCTTTTAAAAATCTTCTTAAAAATTTTTTTAATGTAATAAATCTTCTAATCATACTTTAAAATGTGGCAACATACAACTATTATGAAGAAAAGAAAGAAAAAGGCTATATAATGGTATAGATAATTGTTTAAGAAAACAGAATCAGAGAGCAAATCTTCAGTAGATATTTATTTAAAAAGGATTCGAAGAAGTTCCGAACAAAATTATATCACGGAATCACACTTTCATCAAAGCACTTAAGTGAAAGCGGAGTGTTAAATATTTTTCTTCATACATCTGTAATATATCTCCTTTTATTAAAATTAGAGATCTTTTCATAAACTCTCTCGAAGCAAGAAAGGGAAGAGTTTTCTGAGAGAAAAAACCATTTTATCCTAACAAACATTTTATATCAGAGTGGATTAAAGTATTTAAAAATTGAAAAGAAAATTTTAAAAATCCTAAAATTTGGAAAATTTGAAGCTTGCCACCGCAAGGGATTCCAAAATGAGTACTTTCGTTTCTAAATTAGTTAAAGTGCAAATTCAAGACGGTTATTTACAAAGTTAGTAATAATGCATACAATTCCTCCATTTTCAAAAAGAAGGAAGTGAATTTATAAGAATTTAAGAGGCACGGGAAAAACAAATTTTAATTTATAAATCGTATATATTCCGTTCTTAGAAGTCTAATCATCATACGCTTTTGCTAGATTCTGTGGAATTATGCACTTTTCAAACTCTGTACATCCAAGGATTTTTAAGTATTCTGATGAAAAATACTTACATGAAAATATGATAGGAAAATATTTTCACGTTATTTGCTGAATTGTAAAACAAGATTATAGCTTTCCTGATTTCGGAAATCATTGAAAGAACGTAATTATGAACCTTTCCAGGAAGAGTCACTGCAAATCATAAAACCGCTATCTGACTTGCAGACGTTGGTGATCATGAACAAAAGATTAAACTCGTCACAAGAACTACAGTAAGTATTAAAAAAAATTGAAGAATCCTTCTTCACTAGTTTTAAACTTAGAATTTACTTTGATAAACTTTCTATGAAGTAATGATGTTTTTGCAATATTTCAAGCTACCCTTTCTACACAAGCTTTCAAGATTTCTGAGGTCAAAATCAAAACAAGGAAAAATAGAATAACTCTAAGATTGAATATCAGAAAAATAATCTGTCGTCATGTTAGTATAGTTGGTAAACTACCAGGATAAATATGGAACAATCTGGGAATCATTTTTATTTGAGATCCTAGCTCACTATCAGACTATCAGATTTTTAGGATCTTAGAAGAAAGGATAAGACTTTTCATAAAAAGAGCCACAGGAAGTTTTAGAAAATCCGTCTTTGATGTTTACATTAGATGTCTAAACAAATGACATATTGCTTATATGAGAACAATTAATCTAACAAACATCAATTGCCATGAAATTTTGAAATCATAAACTCCAATTTGGGTCAAATGAACAGCTCACAAACCAATAACTTGGAGCATTTTAATATATGCTGCATTGCAATGATCCAATTGAATTAAATTTTTCAACAAAACAGAAAGCAGTTCTTCCCAAATTTAGTGAGGCAGGATTTTCAATATTAATTTAAACAACAAATGCTACTCAATTTTCATAAAATGTATTTCTTTTGCAGATGAACATGTTAAAGATCACTTAAATCCTTTCAGATATAAAACTTTTATATAATTTCATACAAATATATATACATACATATATACAGGGTGAGTCTAAATTATTTTCACAAAATAAGAGGGGTGATAGTACCCATCCAGGTGAGCAATAATTACCATGGTACATAGGGTCGCATTCCACTCTGAGAGGCAGAAAAGAGTAACATTAGAATTTCAACATGAACTTACAACAGTGTTGGGAAAGCGAATGAACGATACCAAAAGTTGCGCAATCTGATTTATTGATCAGAGTAAAACTCACAGCAAGTGCTCGAAGTGGCGGCCACGCGTGTCGTTGCACAGTTCACACCGGCGAAGGAATGACTGTCGCACCCTCTCGAAGATTCCTGGTGTTATGTTAATTTTGTCTGCGGTAACAACGATTCTCGCTACGAGATCTCCAGCCAAGTCCAAAGCGTCTCGCACACTGAAGATTTCATGTACCCCCAGAAGAAAAAGTCCAGTGGGTTAAGGTCCGGTAAGCGAGGAGGCCAAGCACTACTCCGCCACGTCCGATTCATCGTGCGCGATATGTACGCCAGTGTGCTAGCGACCAGGCCATCTTGCTTAGGAGATATGCTACGTAAGCAGGTACAAAACGACGTCAGAGGGGATGACTTGTTCATGCTCGACGCATTTGGACTTTACTCTTTTCTACCTCTCAGAGTGGAATGCCACCCTATGTTCCATGGTAATTATTGCTCGCCTGGATGGGTACTATCACCCCTCTTATTTTGTATAAACAATTTAGACTCGCCCTGTATATGTGTATATTTGTTCAATACAATATACAAACATAATTTATATATTAATATTATATATAAATTATATATAAAATATAATAATGTATACATATAATTTATATGTATAGTATAAATATCTGTTCAATTTTCAAATTGGAAGGATTCAAAATGACGTTTAACATTTTCTCCTTTAATATAAATCCATTTTCTGACTATTGACAGGTTTCTGGTTTTAAAATTATTATTACGAGTCGTGGGTACCGAATTTGGCTTGAACTGCTTTGTATTTTATTGCAAAAATCTAATTTAATTGGATCAATGCAATACAGCATATATTCAAAGTCTTCAAGCTATATGTTTGCGAGCTATTCATTCGACTAAAATAGGAGTTTTTGATTTCTAAATTTGATGGCAATTGATATTGTTTACATTAGTTGTTCCATACATATGCTACTTGCCATTGTTTTACTGCAAACATCAGTACTGAATGTTTCTGCAAATTTTATACGAATCTGATTCAATCGACACCATTTTAAAAGAAATTGAATTATGAAATTATGTTTTGATCTTCACTAACTTTTATTTTCAGATTTTACGAATGTTGCCGTCACATCTTTGTAATATCGATCTTCTCTAGTTACAGACCACACAAGACCTTAGTATTTTTTTTATTGGCTTCTACAGACTGTAATGGACAGTGTGTAGGGGATTTTTTCATTTCACATATGATTTTCACATTTGATTGACTTTAATAAAATGTCTTCACTAAAAATTATTGAGTTTAAGTTAAAACTTTGTTGTTTGCGTTATTTATTCAATAAAGTTTCCTGATGTTCCTTTGTTCTCTTTTATTATGTGTCAATACAACAGACAATGTGTTATCATCAGACACATTGCCTGGAAGTTTAATCTTTTACAAACTTAATTGTTAAATTATTCTACGTTTGACAACAATTTTAGAATAAGAAATATTCCTATAAATATACGCTGCTTGGAAAGGAAACTTTTCTTTAGATGGGGCAGGTTAAAACGGAAATTTGAAGGTTATACCTTTATTTTCTGGAATATACCTATGATTTTTGTTATAGGATTATACCTACGATTTTTCTTTGATATGGCCATATCTTTAAGAAGCTATATCTCAAAATGTGTTTTTTTCAATTCCTACTATTAGTTCACACTCTCCCTATATTTATATATCGTGTTCAAATTTTGCAATCGATTTTAAACTAACTTCCCGGTGAGTTGGAGACTTGAAACTTTAAACATAGCTCAGAACTAGATGACAATGCAATATTAATTCGCTTTCTTGTCTGTCTGTCTGTTTGTCTGTCATTTCATATTTTGCATGACGCATGCGCAGTACGTTTTTCATTATATCTCGAAAACTATTAACATTACAGACGATGGAATGAAGCACATTAGAACGGCACACTTAATCATTTCAAGAAATATTTAATCGAATTATGTTTGCGTCACAAATAAGTATAATTGTCCTTCAGCATATTTTAAGTTAAGGGGACATACGACTGCTAAACCTGGAAAAGTTTCGGTTTTATGAAAAATATATATTATTTCTCTCTCTTTTCTGAACAATTTCAAACAATCCACGCTAAAAAAATCCCATAATTATGAAAGTTATGAAGGAAAATGCATCAGCTATTCAACATCAACATTGAATATGGCCATATCTTTAAGAAGCTATATCTCAAAATGTGTTTTTTTTTTCAATTCCTACTATTAGTTCACACTCTCCCTATATTTATATATCGTGTTCAAATTTTGCAATCGATTTTAAACTAACTTCCCGGTGAGTTGGAGACTTGAAACTTTAAACATAGCTCAGAACTACATGACAATGCAATATTAATTCGCTTTCTTGTCTGTCTGTTTGTCTGTCATTTCATATTTTGTATGACGCATGCGCAGTACGTTTTTCATTATATCTCGAAAACTATTAGCATTACAGACGTGGTTCTTGTGTATATGGATGGCCCATGGGATCATCGAAGCACCTCCATATTTCAGCCATATCTTTGCGCATGCGCAGTACATTTTTCATTATATTTCGAATCACTTAAGTAGGAATTTACTTATTTTTTTTTATATTACTTGTTTTATATTGCGCGCACGATATCTCAAGAACTATTGAATACTTTTAAATAAAATTTTTATCGAATATGTATTGTGCTATGTTCTACAAATTGAACCACATTTGTGTACATATTTTCTTCAAAGAAGTTTTTTGAGGCTTTCGAAATTTTGAAATTTCAACAATTTTTTATATTTTTTTAAAATTTTTATATAAAATAGAAATTAAATGTAAATGTTAATAAATTGAGGTTCCGCTTCTTAAAGAGACTGGATGACTTAGATACCCAAAATAGTGTGTTTAGACAAATATTTTATCAGTAATCATGCGCGCAAGGTGACTATCTCATTTTTCTCCAAAAATGATGAACATATTTATTACTCTCTCAAATAAGATACATACCAATATAAAGGTTTTAAAATGTGTGTACTATACGAGAAAGAACAGATATTTTTCGAGAAAAAAGGAAGTTTGTGAATTGCATTGTTCCAGAGATATAATGTATCGAATTTGACAGTTTTCCCCATTTTTTCGAGGTTTAAGAGTCGTATGTCCCCTTAATTAAGAAAAACTGCATTACATATCAGGTACTAAACTTTATATTAGAAGTCTTTGAACGACTCTCACGCGTTACATTTCCATTTTACCCCGAAAGAAAGTGTAATTAAGGGTTCATTGAAATTTAGTACACATGTGTAAAAAACTTTTGAGAGTATAATAGACCGTAGATTTTATAACAGCTTTATTTAGACATGTTTACGGTCACTTTCAGTTCGAAACATAGGATAATTTTGGCGAAAAATCCATGACGCCTGCTTTGAATGGTCATAAAATATTTCTTTATTAAAATAAATTTATCTTATGGTCTATGACATTCCAGATAGTTTGAGAAGTACGCATGTGGAATTAAAATAATTAAATATGTCCCATATTTTTCAATTATGCGGTTTTCCTTAACATTGAAATTCTTATTAAAATTCATATGTGAATTTTTCTTTCATATTTTTATTTCTAATTGTGACTATTTAAGGCTATTTTTGTTATATAGCTCTCTAGGGGTTTTTTTGCATGTTTTTTTAAAGAATTTCTCCCAACCTAGTCGGGTACCTTAATTTTTTTTTCAGATAGGTAACGAGCCGTTATAGCGGTCTAGGTGGTCGTAAATTATTGGACATCTCCCATATCATAGAGCCTTTATTTGTACGTAATGGTACGCCACATATCTGAAAAAAACTTTATTTGCTCTCTCATTTAAAAAAGCGCAGTTGTAATATTATTAGTTTTTTTATTAATTTTTGAAATGTGTTCAATAATTTATGACCGCCCTGTATTTTAATTCAATTATATACTGACATAGTTTTTTGCTTTTTCATTTAATCTATTTATTATATAGAATATAAAAAAATATTATCTCAATTCTTTTAAAATAATTGCTGATATTCTTCAATCGTTGGTTCTTAAAATCAGAAGAATATATATATTCTTTGCTTAAAGATTTTCTCTCTTCATTCACATTTTGAAAGCCAAACATCATATTTGAACCGTGCATGAAAGGTTTGAGGTATGATTCTTAAACTTCTGATTTTATTTTGGATGTATATATGGTATTCTGGATAGAATTCGAAATAAAATTTAAGATAATTCTTTCTTTAAATATAATTGAAGTAAAAATGGATAAATCATGTCAGGAACATGTGTTTGCAATTGTACTTTTTAATTCCTATTAAATAATTATAAGATTGAAGAATAGTTTTAATTCTTTTTATTCGTAAATTGGTTGATAATCTTATTACTTCGTTTCCATTTATCCTGATATATCGCTGAAGCAAATTTTTAAAAATTTTTACTTACAAATTAAATTGAAAAAGGGTAAAAATTCAAGATGTTTGTTTAGATTGAATGAGAGTGGTGAAAGTTCCACGAACAATAGTAAATCACTAAATTTGAAACAAAGTTCTCGGATTCTAAAACTCTCTACCCAATACTCGAAATTCTGCTACTAATAGCTTCCTTGCAATGCAGGATGTCCCAATAAGATCCGCACAACTTCACACTTCTATTTTGAGAAAAGAATAGATCTACAACAAAACTTTTTGCATCTATGGACAGAAAAACTGAAAAGGGTTTTTTTTACCGCCTGTTTTTGGTCATAGATGGCGCTGCACGGCATATATAGATTGATTTATTGAAAGCAAGCCGTCTTCGGCGACCAGCGTGTTCGCCGA
>BGPR01048641.1:0-11502 GCA_013235015.1 Araneus ventricosus
CTGAGTAATAAAGCTTTGAATTTCATAGATTTAAATCAATCAGCCACTGTGTCGAGAAAGCGCCGCGCATTGATTAGAAGATCTCCTCCAAGGCGCTTATTGAAATAGACTAATGTGATCAAGTAAGAGATATTCAAAGGAATATAAGGACAAGGGGAGTGTATAAATCTTTTCAGCAACATATTTATTGCCTCAAACAATCTTAAAACATATTTCTTTACATCATGTAATCAATTTTTCAATGTAGAATTGCATCCCCATCTCGAACGGTTTAGAAATTAGGCATCTGGCCACAGTTGGGGTGGACACCTTTTATATTTTTATCGGTAGCGCTCATTTCAGATTGTATAATCAGGCAAATATTAAATTCGGTGTGTTTTTGTGACGTAGTCTTTTCTGTGCAGTTCTTTTTAAAATAAATTTTTCCGCGTAAACCCCTTCAATTGACAGGGCACCCTCACTGTTCTGAATCTGGGGCCATACTGTGGCGGAAAGAAAACAAAGGTTAGCAGTAATAAAACTTCAATAAATTATGCAAACTAAACAAATAAAAAGAGTTTACAGTTAAAGTCAAATTTATTTGATTGAGATTCACATAACATAAAACAGATGCACTGTAACAAGTTTATCACTAGTGACATCTTATTTATCAACCTTGGACAAAGACGTTTTCATCTCACGAGTATACGTCTCGAAAATAGAGGGCTTTCATTTGAATTTCCTGATGCATGCTTTCGAAAATAAGGCAATAGTATCTACTTTTACCATTCCATTTCACAACACTAGCTTTTGAGTCATAGAAGTCTGCAAGTCTTTCCAAATCACGCGAAATATTTTATAGAAATATGAAAGCAAAACATCATGAATCAGATGAGACGAAAGCAATTCCTTTCAGAAAGTATCTCAAGATATGAATTGTACAAAGTAGTTGAATTTGGCGTGTAGTAATAAAAGTATTTCATATCTGATTGAAAAGGTTTGAGAAGAAGAATCAGTCTTTTAGGGTATTGGTTCTGTTTTTATATGACTTTTATTCCTCAAAAATGTAATAATCGATCATGCATGAATTCGTTTTCTGCTACTTTCTCATCTCATTATAAGTACGAATTTTTCAACTAGGCCTTTTCTGAAAGTACTCTTTTTTCCAACATTCATAGCATTTCATGCAAAACATAATGATGAATCTAGAACAGTCTTACAAAGGTACGGTCTGTTGCTTATATTCTGTAATACCTTCAAAACCGAAGGTTAAACCTCACACATCGAGCGAGGCCGTCCCAAGCGGTCTAAAAATTTCCCCCTAACAGAGACGAAGGCTGGTCTGAGGCGGTTGGCTTCTTTTGGGGGGGAGGTGTGGTTCTGAGATCGCTTAGGAGATAAGCGCTGTAAGGGGTCCAATTAACTTTGTCAACCACGTCCCATTTCCGTGCGCTTTAATGGAAGATAATATTGCAGGGAGTGGGATAAATGACCCCCAGGTTGGGAGAGACGAATTCAAGCCGTATCCTCACAAAAAGGGACGGTTTTAAAGGGTCTAGAAAAAAAAGTCGCATAGGGATTAAAGAGTTAATACTGCAGAAGTCTCTCGTCTGGCAGCTGAACTTCCAAATGTAAAACTTAACATTGAACACATACAAGCCATTACTCCGAATAGTATCTTTTCCTATGTAAAGCTTTCCTGGTGTATACAATAATTGTGGTGTTGTTTCCTTTGGGCCCATGACTAGTCATACCCTTGTAATGGGAGTTCGTCACATAAGTAGCACGTAATGGAGAATATTATGCGCTCTGAAACAGTGCCCGCATTGATTTCCACTGCGGTCGGTCAGTCAGGTTTACCTGGATGCCAAGGCAAGGAGGGGTTCTCTATTTTAAATCATCCCATTTAGTGCATTACTCAACCAACTGCAGCGTCTTCTTGTAGCTCAAAATGTAATTCATGCTTCCAATAAATTCTGGTTCTGTGACAAAAATATTCTGTTACTTCTTCTCTGCGGAAGAGACATTTTTTTCATCTTCAATCATTTCGGAAGTATAAATTTTCAAATTAATCCGGACTTCTGAATCACCCTTTAAATAAAGGTTAATCTTTAGGCGAGCTCAATCTCAAGAATTATTTTCGAGCGAGGACTTTGAAAAAGAAAGATAAGAACTATTTCTCACCTTTTAAAGTTACTGAAGGCTGAGATCGCCTGTATCCTTCCATAGGGTTATTATTCCAGTCTTTCGGATTAGAAATCAATATAATCTTCAGATAATGTTATAATACAATAAGACAGAACTTCGCTCCATGTATCTGTTGTTGCAACCATTACAGTTACCGTCCCGTTAGACGGACATCCCAATTAAAAAAATCTACAAAAAATCTTTAAAAAAATCTGAAGGTATTTGGAATATGTTTTCTTCAGATTTTCTGACGAAAAAAATGTAGAATATCTGATGAAAACTATTGCAAATGCCTTCATATTTCTTGCAGAAAAAACATAGAATATCTGAAGAAAACTATATTCTAAATGCCTTCAGATTTTCTGCAGTCAAGGCTTAATTATTAATTTCATTAATCTAATTTGTAATTCAATTTACTTGTACGATTTCAATTCAGATTGTGACAAAACTTCAAACTCCTCCTGCCCGGGATTCGAACCCGCTTTCATAGAGTTGGCTGACAGGAACACTAACCACAGTACCCCACCGGACTATACGAGAAGGGGGTAAAATAATATATTTGAGTTTTAACATCACCATAGCTCTCGTGGCACAATTTAGTGGTGTAAAAATCAACCAAGGGCAGAATACGTGTTTCATATACGTAGAGATGAGTAATAGATGAGATTAGTAATATTTTTCTTCAATAATTTAGAATCTCTGTTTCAATAAATTCGTTTCCACCTTTTATCCTTCTGATAAGCCTTCTCTCCATGAAATGTGCGCAAGCTCCACGTTTCCCTTCTTTCTGAAGGAAAGTAGCTAGTCAGAAAGACAGTCGGAAAATTAATTGGAAATTAATTAAATTATGGGGGGGAAAGTTTTAAATGGTAAAACCTCAAATATTTATTTTAAAGATTAATTTAGAATTCATTTTTTCAATGGCATATTTAAAAAATTTAGTGCATAAGACAATTTTCGATTGGGAATTCTTGTCTGCTGATGCATTCCTTTTCTATACAAGTATGGTCGATATTACTAATTGAAAAAGGAACTGATGAATTTCCTGTCTGCTGTAAAATTAAACAATAGATAGCAAATATTACGAAATTCCAGTTAAATCTTCAAAATATGAACAGATTATTGGTCAAGTTTAATGATGTTGTGAAAGTATGCCAAATAACTGCAAATTGAATTGAAGACAAAGTGCAGATTTTTATTTGTCTGAAAAAATCTGCAGAAAAAAATAAAATTAAATATTTTAGCAGATTTTATGCAGATTAAATTGAAGAAAAAATGCAGATTTTTTGCTGTCTTATAAAAATCCGCAGAATATTTAGAGAAAAATATAATAAGAATTTTTTTGCAGATTTTATGCAAATTAAATTGAAGAGAAAATGTAGATTTTTTCCGTCTTCAAAAAATATGCAGAAATCTTAAAAACACTTCAATTTTTTTCTGCAGATTTTTTTTAGCTGGGATGGGACGATGCAATAGGACATAACGCCGCCTCATGTTCCTGTTCCTGAAGCCATTACAGATACTGTAGATAAAAAAGGACAGGGAAATAAAACTTTCTTGAAGTTGATTAGAAGTTCCATATATTAAGTGAGTAATGGTCGTAAATCTCTCTTGATAATTGGTACCACGATTTTATCACCTCGTACGTATGGGAGGAAAATCTGGTGGTTCAACATTTATGCAATTCTTTAAGTTTGATCATGCCCAACCTTTTGGTAACCACTATTAACAATGAAGGTAGGGTTGGTAATGGAAAAAATGTCTGAATTCTGAATACCAAGCTTGCCTAAGCTCGCTTAGATGGCCTATAACGAATATTTTATCAAACATTTTGTTGGAAATGGAGCTCATTGGCATACTTGGTAGAATGACATACGGAGTTTTAGATTTCCAGTTCAATTTACCCATAAGATATATGATTTTGATTTAAAGAATCAAAAGGTTGAAATTAAAATTACTTAAGATTGATGGGTTAATAAAATCTAACACTACAATTTTACCCGTTTTTTACATGCCATTTATATGAGCAAAAGATCATTTTATTCCTGCAAATTTTGAAAACGAATTCCATGATATATTAGTTTAGACTCTATTTATTCCCATAACAATAGAACTTCCGATTTTGATAGTGGAAGTGCTTTCATTCTAGCGGTGATTTAGAATCAATAAAGGAATACAACAAGCAACCACTTCCAGTTTCCTTTATTTCGAATTAAATCCTCGTTAATATCGAATTATCGATGTCTGGAATAAGCCATCATTACCCTGCAGGTCGTGGGTTCGAAAGATCAAATGCACTTAAAGCTTTAATGAAGAATTTTGAGATATTCTATTCATATTTCGAAAACCCTGCGAAGTATTTTTGTGAGTCTATTAAAATCATTCCAGAAATAATTCTTCGACACTTTTAACCTTCTGGTAGTTATATATCCAATTAATCTCTCAGTCCCAAGATATATTTACCCATTAATACTCAACCCGCGTTTCTTCAGTAATATTTTATAATTACTAATATTACAGGGCATGAAATCAACTAAAAAATTACTATTAAGCTCCAACTTGAAAAATTTGCGTTCAGTACCTTTCTAAATCTAGCCTCCCTATTTCTGAAAGAAATGCAAATTGGAGAAAAAATGTATCAAAATATAAAATTATGTGAAATTCCTAAAAGAAGAAATATATATTCTTATAATTATATTTATTGATATACGAGGTAGAGTGAAAAAATTCCCGGAATGGTCGCCTACATTCCCGCAGGTGTTCGTTGGGGGGGGATATCTTTTTTGGAGGTTGGCAGCACTAATAAGGAAAATACACAGCCATCTGGAATTCATTTCCGATACTGTCGGCGTTAGCTTCAGATCAGTTCTGACAATGAGAATTTTTCATTCGTCGGATTTTAAAATGCCGTTTTTAGAGCAACGTGCAAACATCAAATTATGTGTTTTACTCGAGAAATAATCTTCTGAGACGCTCGAGATGCTAAAGAAAGCATACGGAAACGATGCCATGAAAAAGACGGCTGTGCACGAGTGGCATAAGCGTTTTCGTGAAGTTCAAAAGCCGAGGGAAAGTGATGTTGGAGGTTTTTTTCGATTACGATAGCGTTATTCACTACGAATTTATTCCTGAAGGCCAAACTGTCAATAAAGAACTTTACCTGGAGATCATAAAAAGACTACGAGATGCAAGCAGACGAAAACGACCTGAAAACTGAGCAACAAATGATTGGTTTCTTTTACACGACAATGCTCCATCACATCGAGCTCTGATTGTGAAAAAGTACCTTGCCAGACATAATGTTACCACTCTGGAACACCCTCCTTATTCTCCCGACCTAGCACCAGAGGATTTTTAACTGTTTGAAATGAAATTAAAGGGACACTGTTTTGTGGATTCAGATGAGGTGATCGAAAATGCGACGAAGCAACTGAAGGACCTCTAAAAAAATGGATTTCTGGAGTGTTTTGAACAGTTATACGAACGCTGGAAGAAGTGTGTGGATGCAGGAGGAAAGTACTTTGAAGGCCAATAAGGTAAAATTATTGTTCTATTTTTCAATAATTTGTAATTGACCTATTTCGGGAACTTCTTGACCCTACCTCGTATTTGTTATTTGCATGTAAATTAACTGATAATAATTGAACAAACTAACCCTTTTCGTCTATTGCAAAAGACTACGATCGAGTTTGACTTGAAAATAAAAAGGCTACATTATCAACCCAGCACTTGAGAGGCTATCGATTGAATATAGTTAAAACAAATAGTTAAAAATACAGTTTTCTAAAAATTACTTTAAAAAATAATTCCTTTGCGTTTATGTTCCATTCTTAGCAGAATTCGTAGAAAAGGAAGTCAAGTATTAATGTGATAAAGAAAACCCCTTTTTTCAACAATATAAGCAACCAACAGAAATTTCCTCTTATAGATATTCTGGTAAACATCATGATATTGTGATTTTTGTTTTTAACTTCGTAGTATAATCAAAAAAATCAAGTAAGTATTTTAATATCGAGTAGGGAGAAAAGCCACCCCTGTATTTATATGCTTTGAAATATTATTGATCTCTCGAATGTGTAAGGTTGCGAACTCTGTGAAATTCTTTGATTTATATAAATTCTGTTTGATAGGTTGCTCTAACACTCCAAACCGAATGGGTCAGTGGGCTGTGTGTTAGGTTAGAATACACATATGAAACCTCTTCTCACTTAGTTGTTGGGCCAAAAATTTTGATATTGGTTCTCAATTCTGATGTTAAGACCACATGTAGAATTTTCAGGGTCAGCTCGTCAACTCAGAAGCAAACAGCCCTGCAATAAAACCTTCAAGATAATATACTTAAAATATAATTTTAAAAAAGGTTTATTTTTTAATAGCTCTAACCTTTAAATTGTAATTATCCGAATTGTATTTTAGAAACTTATCGACGTATCTTTTGCCCATGACTGATTTCTATCAAAAGAAAACGAATGCTTATAAAAGCAGATTAGTTTCGGTCTGGAAACGGGAAACCCAAACCATAATCAAATAGCAGCGAACGATAAACAAGCGAAGAAGAACAAATCAAAAGACCGAAGGACATCCTCGGGTGAGAGGGAGAAAAGAGAAGCATCATGCAGTTGGCCTTACGCCAAAGGACTGCAGATTTTGCAGCCAGACCTACTACCGCCAAACTTCTTCAATGGGAGTAAACTTTGGTTTCCTCTTCCGTAGTGTCGCTTGGCTGTTGCGCAGTGAGAGAATTTTAACTCGTGCGAGGGCTGTTTCTGAGCAGCCCCATTTTTTTGTTTTTCTTACTTGTTGATGTTCTACGTTTTCGCCTTTCCCCCTCCATTTTCGTTGCTAGTCTAACTTTTCAATGAGGAAAAACCCTTACAGGATTAAAAAAGGAAAAAACGGCCGATGGGATTGAGGGGCGTAAACTTACTTACCTTGCTCAATTGCGACTTTATGTGATTAAAGTAGCTCTATGTGACTATTAGCTTTAAAATCTATAGTGATTATTAGTTTAGTGTGACTTTGTGACTTATCTATGTAAAATTCTTCATCATGTTCACCAACTTTGCAACTTGACTATGACTTAACCGTAATTACACATTCTAAGATTATTTCTGCAATGTCTACCTGTCTCTGTTAAATGAAACTAAAACCATCTCTCTATGTTATTTGGTTGCGGAGCTATGAGCGTTTAATTTCAGCACAAAATTCGACATAATTCAACAATTCTTGAAAAATATTTCGCCTGAACTTCAGATCGATGACTGAATTGTCTTAGTCTGCGTGTGCGCGCATCGGTCTTTGTGATGTCATCAAAATTTTTAGTGACTTTAACCAAATTTGCAGCTCGACTGGGCCTAAACCGTAATTACAAATTCTAAAATTATTTTTGCAATCTTCAATGTATACCTTTCTCTGTTAAATGAAACTAAAACCAACTCTCTATGTTATTTGGTTGCGGAGCTATAATCGTTTAAAGATACCACGAAAAGGGTCATAATTTTTTGCTTTCCCGACACACCATTAGACCACTATGGAGAGACGTAAGTCTACGTCAAAAACGGAAAAACGCATTTTTGAAATAATTTCATGGGGTGCTGCAGTTCTGCAGCCCTTATGGACGAGCCGACACTTCAAATTTCATTTATTTTTCAGGATAGTGTAGACTTACACACGAACAGACAAACAAATAGACAGTCTATCCTTCGATGAATTAGTTTAAGATTGGAAATAGTTCTCCAATTTTGATGTAAACATAATGCACTAAAATTTAGCTATCTAGCTTATTTCCTCTTTTAGTTATCCCGGTCTCATATAGAAGAGCAAACATATCGGCAGAAAAACATTCTTTTGATGGTGTTTGGTACAATTTGATACATATTAACAATGCTGGTGATAAAATTGTTTGTCATATTTGAACAGCATAGCTCATTGAGGATTTAATTATCGTAAATCCTTCTTCTTGGAGGATTTCTAAAATTTGATAGGGATCTACAATATTGGTGTCAAAAGCGTATACCAAATGTGATCCGTTTAGCTCGTTATGTTTTCGAATTATCTTGTTCACGGAAACATTGACTGACAGATAGACAGAGGGATTCGAATGAAATTTCCAAAATTTGATATAAATAAACAATTTTGGTACAAAGACGAAATTCAAATTAGTTTAAAAAAAATTTGAATAAGAAATTTCATTCATTCCCATGTTCTGTTTCTGAATTTTCGTGTTCGCTGAAAAAGAAAAACAAGCATATTGACCGGATATTTTTTTTGGACTCATGGAGGTGTAAAGCTTGAAAACTTAAATTCTCGCATCCAATGTTTCCGATTATAATTATTTCTCGTTGTATATTTGGAGTATGAGAAAGTTAAAATGTGCTACGACAGCTATATGTAATCTGGCTAAAATTAACGAAAGTAACGCAAATAATCAATGGCTCCCTTACTTATATTCTCAGTCTTATTTTTTTTAATGGAAGGTTCCATAATCCTGTGTATTAAATGTGACAATCTCTGTTCGGCTGTCACGAAAAGTAATTTAATTACTAAACTTATTCTCAAAAGAAAGATTTCATTTAATTATCTTATAAAATACAAGCTTTCATAAAAGGATTACTCCGTCAATTTTATCGTCTTGAATATTTAAAAGCAGTTATTAGCTAAGGGCAAAATATTCACTAAACCTTTAAAAAATTACTACGATTAGATCTTTCCTAGCTTATAACGCTAAAAAAGTAATTGATAATTTGCATGGAACGAATAAACTTCTGATCATTTTCAAGAATATTTATTCGAAAAAGACCCATTCGTTTCATATAATTTTAATTGTGCCATTTTTTCATATTAATCGACATTTTATTATGAGTAAACAATCTAGAAAATTTTGATTTTTGAGCGAGATTCATTAACTCTCTTAAACCGAGCGAGGCGGTCCCGGGAAGTCTAAAAATTTCCCCTTAACAGGAACGAAGGCCGGTCTGAGGCGGTTGACTCCTTTTGAGGGGAGGTGAGGATCTGAGAACACTTCAGAGATAAGCGCGGTAGGGGTCCAATTATCCTTGCCAACCACAGCTCATTTCCGTGCGCCTTAAGGGACGGTTATAGCAGAGGTTGGAATGGTGTGGTAAATGACCACCAAGGTTAGGAGAGTCCAACTCATGTGTATTCCTCCCAAAAAGGCCCGGTTTTAAAAGGGCTAGAGGAAAAAAGTCGCCTCGGGATTCAAGAGTTAAGTCGGAAGAAATGGAGCGATTTTATTGGTCGTCGTCGCTTAGTAGTACGGTCTCGGCTTGGTTACGGAAGTACAGCATTTGTCGAAACAAACTGAATGTAGTGTTATCGCAGGACATGCTGGCAGATATACAGAACAGAACGCCGTCTCTTATCCATGACCAGTCCGGTCACTGAACGGTTTGATGGGCAAAACACGGGAATTTTATTGAAGAAGAAAAAGAAAATCAAAAAGAAAGAAATATTTACACTATGTACAGCATAGGTATTTTACACTATTAGTTCGTAATACTCTTATTTTCTTTAGATGTTGTTTTACCTTTATATTTTGAAAGGGGGAATGTCCGGTGATTTGGAGCTTCTTGGTTCAGCTCGTCGGAAAGTTGAAGTCTAGGGAGGCCGGATAAGATCTCTGTTTTCGCTTATGAATTTGACAATCCTACGAATTTTATGCCTGGAGACGAGGTTATTGGCGGCTCTTTTCAGACATTCTTGTTCGAAGTTTGGCACTGGCTTCTTCATATGCCAAGACACTGTGAAAATACACTCCGTGAAGTGCCGTGCCAATTCCACCACAACTGCAATAATCGCCGTCAGACAGGTGAAACCTTTGAGGTAGGCAATGAAAGGGCCATGTTGAAAGAAGAAGATAACATCCCTATTAGCACAAGATGCTCTACAATATTGCTACGATATCCTCACGATATTGTACGGTATTCAGAATATCGAATAACATCGTGAGGATATCGTACAATATCTTGTGCTAATAGGGATCCTCTGTAATCCAGTTAACGGGACGGAGACTAACTTAGGGCATGATGTTATAGTTTGTCCTGCCTTTATCGCCATTCTTCCATGAGATTTGCTACTCCTCAAGCATGCTCTTCCGGAGGAGGCCTTTTATGTGCAAATTAAGAAGATTAGTAAGTGAATAGGGTTGCCTATGGCAGATATACAGAAGATCTTCAGTGGAATCGGGTATCTAATCTGAAACCCTTCGTCCCCGAAGCCGAGACCTTACCGCCAGGTCGCTTAAAAATATATTTGTATTTCTAGACCTTTGATTATTAATATATATGAATAATATTAATTAAGGTGAAAATGTTTCGAATGAATAGTTAAGAAGTTTTTTATATGATGAAATATTAAAAAAGTGGCATAAATTAAACAATGATTTGAACTTGGTTTTATTAGCTACCTCTTTCTGAGACCAGCCTGTTCTCTGGGAATGCTTAATTTGATATTCATGGTTCCATTAAACAATGATTTGTTCAAATTAAACAATGATCTGAACTTGTGTTATTAGCTACCTCTTTTTGAGACCAGCCTGTTCTCTGGGAATGCTTAATTTGATACTCATGGTTCCTTCAAAAAAGCAATTTTAAATTTCAAATTGTGTTACAGTCGTGAGAAAAAGTATAACGTCGCAAAAATAGATCAAATAAGACTAGAAATAAATATCATATTTTTATTAAATGCGTATTTTTTTAACTCTATAATATAATGAAATCATAGCAAAAATACATTTAACTTTAATTACATTATGCGAAATTTTATAACAGATTAGAGAAATTACCATACAGTTGAAGTTGGAAAAAATCATGGAGTCGATATGATTTATTCTTTTTTAAGTGAAGAGAGAATCTATTTTTTCTATTACTTGTAATAATCTTCGGCTTATAGAACCAGACAGAGCCAGGAAGGTATCCGGATCAATGATGTTCCAGGCATTTTTAAATCAGGTTTATTTCTGTACTGTCAGATATTCTTGTAAACAACTCGAGCTAGAAACCACAAACGTTTTCCATTGGATTCAGATAAGGAATCTGAGATAGCCGGCGAACGAGGTAAAAACACTTCAATAACTGTTTTTAACTCTTTCGCCTTCTTCTAGGATTTTGTAAAACACTAAATATACACAAATGAATTATATGACTGAAATATATTACACTGGCATACAAAAGTTAAGGAACATTTCGTAAAATGCGAGAAATTTGCAATTAATGCAAAAACTATGCTTCAAAATCAGTTCTGGAGAATCGTGTGACATTCAATAGAGTATCGTATGCATATTACAGTGAAGATTCGGTCACGAGGGTAATTAGGGGG
>BGPR01048642.1:0-11502 GCA_013235015.1 Araneus ventricosus
ACAGAGCTTGTGGATGATTTATGAAGGAAGAGAGAATTCATCGAATATTGGGGCCAGCCAGATCAACGGACTGCAATCAAGTAGAGCATACTTGAGATGCCCTAGAAAGAGATTTTGCACGGCATTAACCTTCCCCTAGAATATTCCAGGATTCAATATCCTCGTTGTTAGATGAATTAGAATGATTGCTCCCCAATCATTGATCAACAACCTCACTTCCAGCATAAGGGTCCGCTGTAAGACTTGTAAAGCTGTCCGGTGTGGCCACATTCTTAAGCCGGATGATTCTGAACATTTCAAGTGTCATGTTCTGGACCATTTCTAGTCTCATTTGAATATTTGAAAATATTTTACTCTTGTTCTGTTTGAGTTACTGTTTATTATCTGTTTGATTACTGTTTTCTGTCTAATTGAATTGGGGATATAAGTACAAAATTTCATTGTGATAAACTGATTATTATTCGAGATATCGCAATTTTCGTGCTTGTAACCTAACTTTTGGACACCAGTGCATTATCTGAAAGACTTTTAATCCATTTAAAATTCAAAATAATGTCTTTTCACTGATGAAATTCATTTATCATTACAGCCATGATCGCATGCCGATAAATAAGTGTATTTAATAAGTTTTTCGGGCGGAGTGTTAAAACGTGAGGATAAACATAACAACAAAAATATGTCAAATTTCGTGCTGTTTTTAGTTTATAGTTTTAAAACGCAACAAAACTTTGATATTATCAGAAAAGAATTTGAAGTTGGATAAATTCGGAATAGAATGATATCAAACTGATATGAGTGATATTTAAAATGAGCCAGGTATAAAATAGTTGAAAAAACGAAACAGATTTTGTCTTACACTTTTATATATAAAGCATAGATACCCATATGAATGTGTGTATAAATAATAAATATGCTTAGCAGGTGATTTGTTGCTTACTGAATTTCTCAGAAGCATTTTGAGATATTTAAAAATATATATGGTGAATAACATATTATGTAAAATATTACGTTTCCTTTTTAAAACATGAACACAACGCTTTGAAGAGCTGTATCCATAACTATATATTTTAAAATTGCGTTTTATTCAGCGGAAATTTTTTTCTCAGTAAAAATGTTATTTAGTAAATATTTCTTCAGAACTTTTATCAAATTATGGGGCCCATTTTTAGCAAATCAAAATTTGGTACAAATTAAATTAGCCTAAATAAAGTATAGATAAGAAGCATCATTACATGATAGAAGAGAAAATGCAGTTCGTATTATTGTTTAATTATTATTGTATAAACTTGGACAACTGTTTATAACGAGCTGTGTGAGATTAAATAAATATTTTTGAATAATATTCAATTATGCTAAAATTTTAAAAAAATTCTCCACAGTCTCTTATTTCTTTTGAATATTCATCGGAAAGCACTAAACTCTTGAACAAATTTTGTAATAATCAATTACCGATTTAAATTTGTATAATATCGTACATTAATAATGGTATTTTAGTAATCAGATATTTAAGCATTGATTCATACAATTTGGCTTTCCTTTTTACGACTGTGTTCATCATTATCTAAAACTTTGCTCTGTCTTTATCTTGTACCAGTGTTTGGAAACTCGTAATTTCTTAATCTTTCATTACGATTCAAATCTATTGATAAAAGCCTTAATTGAATTCTGAAAATATTAAAATAGTGTATTGTCATCGAGAACTCAAAAGTGTAAAACATTTCAAAACTCTAGCAGGGAATGAAAAATTGATTACAAAATTCCATCTTTACAAACATGAGACAAGTCAAGAGAAATAAAAGAGTGTAAAAACTATTTTTTTAATAATTTTGCGATTATTCAACCAATAGAAATTTTCTTTCAATATTTATGAAACTAACTGAAAATAATTTTGAAAATTTCAAATCAGTTCTAATTAGTTTTATATATACGTGAAAGTCAGCAGTTTAATTTTTTGACTTGATTGCGAATTGTATAACTCTATAAATGAAGCTGTATGCCTAATATTTATTTAAAGCTTATTTCTCATAGGTCAGGATTTAAGAGTTTCAAAACACCCATGTTATGAACAGAACGAAGAAAAAGCTTCCCATAAAACGAACTTGCTGACTGACACTCAAGCGGCAATCTTTATTATAGTCGTAAAATAATTCTTGGTGTTTATTATTAATGCAATATTCATGTATCTCACTTTTATTATTATTAGCTCATCTACAGAATTTTATCTTCAGACATTTTATATATACAAACTAATGCCAAAGTAGCTGATAATATATGTATTTATTTCATACTAATTCTTAAGTGACACAAATGAAAAATGAAAAAAATTTGGAAAAACTAATTTTTAAAAAAAATTCATTGTTGTAATATTATTTCATCAATTGATACCAATGATGAGCAATAAAATTTCATGATTATAAATCTCTAAATTGTTTGAAAATCTTGAAGTAAGAAATCTCTCTTAATTCGAGATTTGCAATGGTATTTGAAATGTCGTATATTATAACCAAAAACTACTTTTCATTTACACGTATCTTAGATCAATCTTGTTTTAACACTTACCGAAAATTCTTAATGGGATAAGATACACATTCAAATTAACACATTGCTTTCTTCTCAATTTTAGTCCTAAATTTTTCGTTTAAAGGACCCAATAATTCAGCACTTCGCAGTCAAATGCTTCGATTTAGACCACTTAATAGAATTATGTAATTCTTTAGTAGATAAATACAAATTTTTGTAAGATAATACTTGAAATTTGAACCAACATAAAATCTATTAGTATCTTACTCTTGTTATAAAGAACATAAATGGTAAAGTAGATGATGAAGATGTATAGAGAGCAAGAAAAGCTGTTTTATGCGGTTGATTATCTATGTATTTTATCTGTTGCTTTATTTCGAAACAAAATCAAATCAAGCAAAAGAATGAGAAAAAAGGGAAAGGGAGGGTCAGATTAAGCAGGCACATATAAAATTCCTATAAAGAAAATAAGAAAATTATAGAATAGATAGAATGGTACCTGCAATGACAACATTTTTGTTTATGCATGACTTATCTTAAAAAATAGAGAAATATACTAATGAGCCTATGTTTGAATTGAAATTTAAAAAAAAAGTTAATTCGCCTTTTACGCAACAGCTTTGCATGCTTACTATAAAAACCTAGAGATGAAAACTGGAAGTGTTTGACTTCCAACATATTCTCGAAGCTTCTGGAAACATATTTTCCCCGGATACCAAAAGAATACAAACTGCATCTGAAAATCTCAAATCGCAAGTGTAAAGAAGAAATTCGCTGTAATCCAGCTAAAATATCTTTTCAACAAGACTCCAATGATGTTGAGTAAAAATGCAGATTCTTGTAAGAGCTGCAACACGAGTCACTTCACGATGTTTCGCCAAGAATTTACAGCCTAGATTTCATAGCTGATGTGAATATCTACGGATATTTTTCATCCGTAGAGAAAATCTAGAAACATGAGGAGTAAAGAAATGGAACATTTAAAATACTGTTGCGTTTCCTGGAGTGATTTAAATTTGCCTTAATTCAAGAATGTTTTGCTTTGGCTACGAGTTATTTGTTAGAGTTTTGAAAAAGTCGAACTTTTTATTAGAGGTTTTCCTATAGTATTAAAATATAAATTAAGTGAACAGTTGATTGGAAAATGATATTTACTTATCTCCAGTCATGAAATTTTAAACTGTCAAGAGCTATCCATTTATGAAAACAACATTAAAAAATATACGAAAAATGCATATTGTCATGTTCTGTTTAACTTATTTACTAATGGAAAGATAATTGGCAACGGAAACACTGGTGTGTTCAGAATGTGACGTCACATTCATACCGCTCTTTTATAGGGAGAAAAATGCTCTTCATTCAATTTCGATTGTAAGAATAAGAGGCTGATTGATGGAAATTCTGCCATCTTACCATGCTGTTGGAAAATGAAGTTATTAAGTTTTCAGAATATTGGCTATTATTTTGATAGAAAAGAGATAATTTTAGTATCAAGACTATATTGTCTCTGGAAATATGAAATAAACCAGTTATAACAAATGACACATTTTAGTATTGTCGTGCTTACAAAGAATCGTTTGAAATTATACCTACGTGATAAATTACAAACAAGGAATTCTAAAATGAGGTTTTCTCCTTCAGAATCATCGAAATATTTGTCTTTTCAAATACGACTGCCGAATATACACTATCAATTCAATAAATTTAATGTAGAAAGGCTGGCATAATTCAAAATAGAAATTTATTGAAAAAGATTACATTTGTTATTACTTACCTATATGCACACAGAACTTGATATTAAACATTTCTGAAAATAATTATAAAGGAAAACTTCCATGCTATTTATCATTTCTATTTGCCTTTTTTAAATTGAAATTTTAGAGGATTGAAATCTCGGTTATTTCCCTTGTTTGTTCTATGGAGTTTCAATTCTCAATACTCTTTATAAAGATTGATTTATTTGAATAGACCACAAAATCCCTGATTGTCTATCTCTTATTTCTAAATCTGTACCGAAAGTGGAAGAAAATAAGATATTTTCCTCATGCGAATCGAAATGTCCAATATATGATACATTACAATAGATTTAAACTTTATACGAAAGTATTAGTAAGTATCTTATTTAGAAAACAAATCAAGGTACGGAATTGGAGTGACAACATTTCAACATAGGTAATGAGTTTAAAAAGTTGCTTTCATTATTACTTGTTAAATTAAGATACAAAATAAAAGTATTATAATAAGCTTATCTGAAAAATATCTAAGTATTTGCCTGTCAATAAGTTAAATTACAAGATAAATTAGTTTGTTTCATCTTTTTATGGTTCGTGTATTTATTTTATTATTAATTGAAAGAATATATTTTTAAAGGCAACAATAAGTTTTAATTTTTCAATGATTTCAACAAAAGCATTTAAATTCCAGCTAAAACCCTAATAGTTCGTTACTCTTTATTCAATATTATTTTAATAGTTGAAAGTCCAGCAATGTACAACTTAGAATAAAGAAATACAATAATATCTAGAAAGCTATTAATTTTAAAAGAGCAAATAAAGAATTTTAATTGTAGTAAAAAAAGAAAGCGGAAATTATATTTGAATTTGACATTTATAAAAGTGGTGTTTCAATTTGCAATTTCCCCGAACTTCGATAAATCGAAAAGAAAATTAAAATGTAAAGACAAATTTTCTCTTCTTATTTTACATTCTTTCTCAAGTTTCCGAAAGCGTAAAAATTACATGTTGCGAATCAGATTATGCAAATAAGGACACTGGAAAAAACTATTGCTTGATTTATCCGCGTTGTCAAACGGATCTCTCGCTTTGAAATATCACGGTTATTTATCTTTCTTATTTCTATATTTAAAAGTAGTTTTCTAAGCTTTTGGGTTACTATGGCAATACATACGAATTCTTTTAAGTGTCAAAAATGCTTTTCTCAGATTCTTGAGGTTAAAAAGCGAAGCTGCTTGTTGCAAATTTTCCATATTGCATGGATTCTTAAAAATAAATCATTTGAGAAAATTTTAAATGAACTTGCAATATTCACATATATTTTGCAAATAGAAAACTAAGCGTGTAATTTTTATTAAGACTCTAGTTTTGAATTCTTTTGTATGGATATTAGAATTCGTTTCAGCATTTTAACAAGGGAAAGAATTCGTTTTGTCATTTAACAACTCTTGCATGGGATTTCACTTTAACTCCTTATTGAGAAAACTAAATTATAGAATATAATGCATTGAATTTTATTTACACTGGTGAAATAAATTAAGAGAATTTGCATATTTTATCGAATTTCATGAAAAGGACTGAACTGAATGTAAAACCACTGCTTCTAGACGAAAATGCAAATCTTGTACGTCAAATACGTAAGCGTACACGTGTGTGTAGGTGAAGCTTTTTCGAGAAACAGGCTTGATAAGCGCGCTTAAGGTAAGACGCATTTCGTTCGCTAGAACACCTCGGCGAATTTCTTGGTGTTATTTTGCAGCAATCGGTAAAATTCATATTATAACAGTAAAAATGAGTAACCTCCAACGTTTAGATGATGGAATGAGGTGGCGAATTGTGGGGAGGCTAGAATCAGGCCAATCTCAAATCCAGATTTGTAGAGAGTTCAATTTAACGCCCAGCGTCATGTGTAACTTATGGAAACAGTTCCAGGATACCGGATCCATCGAGAGAAAGCCTGGGCAAGGTCGTCCAAGAGCCACCACGGCCACAGAAGATCGTTATTTGTCCATTATAGAGAGGCGTAACAGGGATGCTGCAGCTTCTCAGCTCTCCCGTGACTTGTATGCAGCCACAGGAACCCGTGTATTAAGGGTGACTGTTTCCAAAAGACTTCATGAGACAGGGTTGTTTGTAAGAAGACCTGCTGTTTGCATCCCGCTCACTTCTACGAACAGGAGAGTCCGTTCAGCATGGTGCAGTAAGCATAGAGATTGGAGTATGGATCAATGGGCGACCGTTCTCTTCACTCATGAGTCCCGGTTCAGCCTAAACACCGATTCTCGCCGTACGTTCATATGGAGAGAACCAGGGACCCGCTACCTACCCTCCAATGTCCGCGAAATCGACCATTATGGCGGAGGGGGTTTAATGGTCTGGGCAGGCATCATGTTGGATGGCCAAACACCTCTCCATGTCTTTGAAAGAGGCACTGTGACTTGTGTGAGGTATAGGGATGAGATCTTGGAGCCCTCTGTTCGCCTTTTCAGGGGTGCAGTTGGCCCTGAGTTCATTTTAATGGACGATAACGCGAGGCCACATAGAGCTCTTCTGGTCGACGAATTTCTAGAGAGTGAGGATATTCGCCGGATGGATTGGCCAGACAGATCTCCAGACCTCAACCCTATAGAGCATGTCTGGGACGCTCTGGGGAGGGCAATTGCAACTCGCAACCCCCCTCCGAGAACCATCCAGGAAATGAAAACAGCGTTGCTGAACGAGTGGGACCAATTGCCACAGGAAATGATAAACTGCTACCTTATTTCAAGTATGAAGTCGCGCTGCAAGGCCTGTATATCTGTAAGAGGGGACCATATTCCCTATTAACCCATTTTTTTGTTTATTCTACAACCGCTGTTTCATAACTTCAGACTCCAACGAGTGTTACGCACGATCATCCGTGTGTATTACAATTGTTGAATGGTTATTTGTTTTGTATTGTATCAATGTATGTACATATCAAATTTCATTAAAATCGGTCCAGTAGTTCTAGAGATAATCGACCAAGTCTGCAAATTCTCTTAATTTCTTACACCAGTGTACTATTTGTTCAAAAACATACCACTGCTAAGCCACGACGCATCCCCTTTCCTAGAGCTCTTGATCAGTTAGAGATGGATATGGGTTTTCCCTTAGAAATATCTATCGATAGAAAATACAGAGAAGAAATGTCTAAACTTATTTCGAAAAATTTAAAAGGGGGATTTTTCTTGCAACTTATAATTGCTGAAAAATGCAATAGCAAAACTTTTGCACAATTAAAATCTGATATTATTTTTTCCTTTCATAGATTACCACATTCATGAATAGATAAAATATATAAAAGGGGAACAGAATGCTATAAGACAATAGAGAATAATTTCAAACAAATTAATAAATAACTAAATTTATCAAAAGGTATTCCAATGTAAATACACCAATACAAAATCCAATAGGCACACTGTTAAATATGGCTTCGAGAATAACGTGACATGCATTAATTGTCAATAAAGAAACCTAAACAGAAAATGAATCAACAAATGAAATGTGATATTGTGTGTAAATTATATAAATACTCATAAAATTTCTATTTGTGAAAATAATCACTGGAATAATGGGATTCTTAGACCTAAGAATAGAATCTTGTTCCAGAAGCTTTGAGGCTTAAATTCCAATTCTATCGAAAAGCTGAACAGATCTTCTGCTGCAAACCCGCTAAGTACAAAATACAGTTGCAAGTTAAATCCGTTAGGAGATATACCAATCCCACATTGGCGTCATTCAAAATTTGGAGAATGGGCTCAACTCTAATTTTCTTCATACTACTGACACTTAAAGTAATGAAGTTAATCCTTAATACGATGGTAAACCAATAAATCAAGCTTAAAAATAACAATATCTTTTGTAATCAACATTAAACATTAATTATTATGACATGAAAACGATAAAGATAAAATGATAACAATTAAGAAATAGTTTAATAATTGAACAATTAATTTATTATAATTATTATCATTTAATTAACTATTAAAATTACTTGGTTTAAATTAAGGAAAATGCATTTTTCTCCACCATAAGCTATGACCCAATTTTAAATGCTCAAATTTTACATTTTAAAATTTCCAAATCTCATTTCGAAGCAAATTTTGAAATATATCTTTTAAAACATATATATAATTATTCAAACATAACATGCAAGGAATGAAAATGTTGCAGTGCTTAAATCCTTTTCAAATGACTTAATTAAAGGATCTTCAGATTCAAAATTAAACTTTTAATGTCAAATGATGTTATGCTTTTAAATTACTTTTCCTATCATTCCATTTGCAACGAATGTTTTTTGATAATCATAAGAATAACTTAAGTCATACACATTAATTCAAAGAATTTAACTTTAATAATTCGTTAATATCACGAAATATTCTTATGTGCTGTAAGATATAATCGCTTGTTGACCTAAAGAATATTGGGTACTTGTCTTTATTCGTAAGTTTTATTTCGCTTAATGAAAGGCTTTGATCAAAATGCAAACCCTAATAAAGTTTGAAGCACAGTTGTAAAACTAGAAAACCTATTGTTGCGAAGAACATTCGTAATTTTAGTGATTTGCAATGAAATTAATTTTGATAAAGTTAGAGGTCTATTAAAAATGGACGAAGCAAAATTTATTTGAATTCTCAGACAAAATGCACCCACAATCATAAATATATAAGTGAAATAATGAAGACAAGAAGACAACACTTGAAGTTCCACAGTTAAAAGATCTTTTAGTTACACAGTTAAAAGATCTTTTAGTTACAAAGTTGAAATCTAAACATCTTACCAATTGTAGCATATTTAGAGAGATTACAGATTGCGATAGTATACAGGGTGTCCGAATCAAATGTCCCTAATTTGAACAGTCGATTAAAAAGAACTATTAGCTATACGTTGGCGATATTAGGCAAAATTGGCTGTTGAATTATTAGATTTTGGCGACAATTTTTATTTTTCGCGTATATATGAAAACTGAGGCTGTATGCGTACAAAATGCAGATTGTACAGAAACTGCCGCAGCGTGTTGCATTTGCTGTGGAGACCCCATCATATTTTCAGATGAAGCAACATTTCATGGGAGCAACAAAGTGAATATAAGCACAACTGCAGAATTCGGGGCTCAAAAATACCCATGCAGTACAGGAAGTGGAAAGAAACAGACCAAAATTCAATGTGTGGTGCGCTTTTTTACCTGATACAGTCATAAGACCATTTTTCTTTGCTGAAACTTCTGTGACGGCAAACATTTACCTGGACATGTTGCAAAGTTACGCAATACCCCAAATGCAGCGTTTACAACCCACTGATATCTTCCAACAAGATGCTGGGGCACGGATGTTCGAGCATTTTGCTGGAACTGGACTACCGACTGGATATCCTCAGGGTTACCAAGGGAGCCCACTTGGAAGTGCACTGATTTTTTAATGAAAACTTTGTGATTTCTAATTGTTTAAACTGTTTTCTAATTTTACATTTTTCTTATGCTTTTTAACTTTTTGTTAAGTATAGCGACCTCTCCAAATTAGGGACATTTGATTCGGACACCCTGTATATTGAAAATGTATTTATTGAAAGTGCATGTGACAGATTTGTGACTTACCAGAACAAGGCATTGTTTAAAAATCTGATTCGGAGAACCGGACGAAATCATGTTGACAGAAGGGATTGCAACATCAATTTATAAGTGTTTGAGAAATACAAATTATACTTTTGAGTTAGCTTAAAAAATAATTTATCACAATTTCCCTTTCTGCGTGACTTTTACAGTATTTTGTTTAGTGTTGCTACAAAATCAAGATGAGAAAGTCTTTTAATTTTTTGGTAAATTATGGTCATGGTTCGAAGTAAGTATTCAGTATGCAAAAATATAAAAATTACAATAAATATCTTCAAAAGTGCAAGTAGAACGCATGGAACATAAAGATAGATCGATAATATAAATGCAGAAATTGATATTTATAAAATAACTAGATTGAAACTATAAAATTTATGCGATGTAATCAACTATGTTATGTTTCTTTTTATACGTAATAAAATAATTGTTTACGTCTTGGGTTAGTGATGAGGATTATTCGCAGAGCACTCTGGATGAAACTTTCGTAATATTGATCAATATTGTAATATAGTTTAATCCAACTTTCATTACTTAACTTTGATTTCTCATCATCTTAGTTAAAACAATCTTCAAACGTTTGTGATAAGTGGATGCACACCAGATTTAAAGATAGTTAGCAATTAATAAAGAGCATTTAAAATTTTACACAGGGTCATATTTAAGATAAATAAAAATATTTATGAATTCTGCACGAATACATAAAGAGGAATACAATTTACTTCTCATTAGAACCCTACTTCAATGTGACTGAAGAACATTTTAAGTTTCTGAATTCCGTAGCTGAAAAACTCTTTATATGCTCTAAAACGATATAAGTAAAAATGTTGCGAACTTTAAGTCTCAAAATAATTTCTGACGTCATTTCTTGAAAATACTTAAGAGAGACTAGTTTTCAGTGCAAACGTAACACACAACATGTAACCTCACCAGGGAAAAACATTTATTTATCAAGTAATCATAAATCATGCATCATTTTATTTAATTTAAATTTTCATTTAGGAATAAAATTATATACATTGTATTTCAAAGAAAATGTTTCTAAAAAATAATTTATAATTGCGCGAATCTCCTGAAGCCATGTTGAAGTGATTTTTTTTTATTTGCCTTAGAAAATTTTTATGCATTAATTTCTGAGGAAAATTACGCATTCTGAATTAAATAAATATTAGAAGCTAAGGAGCAGTGGAAAACGAAAAAAATTGTTTACGTTTTAATGGAATATTGGTTTTTCGGAATCTACAATAAAAATACCTTTCTTTTTAAAGTGAAAAATATTGGTTACCTTACGTATAAAACATGATGAAATGAGATATTTTTTCAAAGAAATGCTAATAAATGGAAATATTTTCTATTACATTTACGACAGCTATACTATTTTTAATGATTTAGGTAAAAGGTTATTTGAAAATCTCTACTAACACTTAAGGAACATTTAAAACAATTTCCATCGATTTCACAAAGAGTTTTGCACATTTTCTTTCCATTAAAGTATATTTTTTCTTTCATGAAAAGCTAATTTCAAAAATTTATAAGGAATAGCATGCGAGATAAATTAATGAATTAAAAAACATCAAAAACATCATTATGTCGGGGCTTTCTTTATTTATCTTTTTAAGGAAC
>BGPR01048643.1:0-11502 GCA_013235015.1 Araneus ventricosus
CAAAAATAACGGTAATAGAAAATGACATTTAATTGTAATTTTGTTAACACTAATAAAAGTAGACATTTAATTGTAATTTTGCGAATACTGATAAAAGCAGAGACCTGTGCAAATAATCCGAAAAATAAAAGCTTAACCTTTAACGACTGAGTTAAAGAGTATATCTTAGATTCCTTTTTTGACTGTAGGTCTACAGGTCTACTGTTCACAGAACTTCTAGTTCAATATTTGGTGCTGTTATTAAAGCTCATTAGCGAAAAATCAACAATGAACATTCGCAATATAGTCGATGTCTGTTAACGATTACAGAATTCTTGACACGCATATTAATGAAAGAAAGAGGGATACTTGTAAAAATAGCTGTACAAGGAAGGAACAAGTAAACGTTTGAGAGAGGCGATAACACAGAGCCAGCTGTTCCATTTTCACATTGCAAATTTTAACAAATGACTTATAGTAAATGAAAATTTAGCAAGGAAGAATTGCATAATGGTATGACAAATTTGACTGCACAATAAGAACAGCGCCACCTGTGGTGGCAAGGCGCCATCATTAAAGATTCAGCTAGAACTGTGAATGGACCTTATGCACAGTTTCGGTTCGAGAGTATAGAAAAACAGCTGTGGCGGGATGAACAAAGTGAACGCCTATTCTTTACTATGTATAATCGGCATGTAAATTGACGACTGATATATCAATTTAAATTTTACCTTCGATTTTTTAGCGAAGTATTTCGTCAGAAAATGCTATTGATAAAACTGATTTATGTATCATAGTCGATTAAGGAGGATTTTTTGTAATCTTTATCGCTACAGAAATAAGACAGTGGTTCGTGCAACGATGCATTCTTGTGTATTGTCACAACTGGAAATAAGTGAATTTTTGCTTTATATGGAAATATTTTCTTTTTTAAAATTGATTTCTTCTGTGTTGATTATATGTTTTTTGTAACACTTGGTATAGATACTTTTTATCTAAAACGTAAAATTCGCTTATAATATATACTGTTTTACAGAAAATTAAAATTTCTCCTTAATAGTACTTATATATTTCTGACAGTTTTTTTTTATTTTATGATTATTGCCTATAAAAGCAGGGATTTTGGATAAAAATAATAGAATATTAGTTTTAATACATAACAATCGAAGGCCTTCTTTTATTAACTCAATTTGTTGTCGGCTGAAATTTTATTAAATTTTTTTTCTTCGATCTTTTAACGAAGTATTTCGGCAGAAAATTTTATTGCTATAAATTATTTCTCTAGTGTCGTCGATTTAGGACTGTTTGTTGTGATTTTCATCCCTTCAGAAATACGATGTGCTTCGTATGACGAAGCTTTCTTTTATATTTGTAACTCTCAATGCATAATCTTTATCTCTGAATGTTTTTTTTTCAAATATATTTGAGTTTCAATATATTTCACATTAATTGAATAAATGTTTATGGCTATTTGTCATTATTTCTGAAAAAAATGGCTATTTTAGCTTGCTATACATTCTATTCGAACTCCGATCAGCTGTTTTCGGCGTCCCGCCGTCACATGACTATGAAGACACGTGCATAAGGTCCATTGGAAGACTGAATAATTCGAAAATGCCCTATCTGAAACCCATTTGTTACAGTTGGAAATTTATGTAAATATGTATCCTTTGTGTGTTAATGTTTGTGTTTAGTATTTGTAATAAATCTTAAATGTTTCCAAAAGAGCTAGCCAGTGTTATATTTGGCTCCCAACTGGGGCCAGGCATTTAGATCCACTCTTATATTGGTTAGAAAATAACTCTTATTTGTTAATAACATTTTTGTTATTCAGTATCATCAATAATTGCATTGTGCAGTTGAAAATATATATTTATTGCAGAGAGAATTCATGATGTCAAACCAGTGTGCAATAAAAGGAAAATGTTCTAACAAGTGCAGTAAGTATATAAATGATTTGTTAAGTGAATATCACATATTGTTTTTTTTTTTCTTAAGCTGTTACGTTGATGCTGGAAAATTATTTGAACAAATATTTCTTGCATTCTAGTGAAATTCAGACTTTTCAAGACTCCCCTTTCTTGGCAAGAAGCTCACGCTGCCTGTCAAGCTGAAAAAGCCTATTTGGCTATGCCAAAGAGCTGGAGCGACCATGATATTTTAATAGGTATTCATGAGATAAATTTTACTTGCAATTTAGAAATCTTAGATTATACTGTAGACATTAAATTTTGTGAAAATTCCAGAAGGTTCCGGTTTTTTACATGATTTTTAGGCTGATATACTTGCTGTAAATCACGTGATGCATGATGCAAAAACCGTTGGACCTGCAACTTTCGAAATTAGCACATAGTTACTTGTTGGGTAAATATTTTCATTATGAAGTGGGGTTTTAAAATTCTAATTAGAATTTTAATCAAAGTTAAATTCATCGATCGTTTAACTTTTTTCCTTATTAAATACGAATCATATTATTGCACAAAAACCATTTGTATACCACTTTAGAAATAAAAAAATAACATTTGAGTTATAGCAATTTTATTTGCTCGCAATTATTTCTTCAATTTCAGTAAATTTTTCAAAATTTGCTATGCAACTGCTGATGCAATAGATTTTTACGATGTAATAAATTGAATTGCTCAGTCGTCTTTCACAGTATAACCTTAAATTCAAAAAATAAGTAAATTTAAGAGTACATTTCAAAAATATTTATTTTTTTCGAGACTATTCTGCGTACTTCAGTTTGAAATTTAAAGGAAGTATCTCGAATCTTGTATTATTTTTATATTATTTTTCGAATTTGGAAACTTGATATAGAGAGAACCGCGAAATAGTATGGACGAGTTTTCTGTTTTGCTTATTTTGGATTCAAAGACCGTTTTCCGGTAATCCTCCGATTTAAGCAATCGCAATCTGTTTAGATACTGTATCAAGCACCAAGCTCGGATCAATTCTTTCTTTAGTACACAAAGCGTTGAATTCTGTGTTCTTTGAGTTCGCTTAATTCTTTTAATTTAAAACAGCTAAATTCCGATTGTGTGTTCCGAAAAACGATTGTAATTAGCTAAAAGCTAGCTTGGTTAAAAATTTAACCTCCAAACTAGCCTTAGGAGTTGCCAAACAAGAGCTATAACGAATAATTAAGGTAGCCTCTCCACAAAATCAGGCTCTTATTTTAAGTAAACCTCGAGAGCAACAACAATAGGAGCATGAAATTTAAAATCTGCAAAGTATCCTTAAGCCGGAACATTAAACATCTCTACTTTAAACGTTAATTAACATCTTGAAATTTTGAATATTTCTATTGATGAATTAAGTATTATATCGGAAGTCGGTTGGTATAGCGGAAGTTCTACATTACCTTAAATGAACAAGACAGAAAACTCGTCCATTAAAACACAGACGATAAAATTAAATAATGCTTTTTAACATGTACTTAACCAAGTAGACTAGATTTAGAAACTACGTGAAAATAGTATCATGAAAACGCAAACGATAAAAATAAATAATGCTTTTTAACATGATAATATTTTTAGGTTGGCGTTCTGTCTGTAATCTTTTTTCCTGTCTCGTTATTTCCTTTCATACATTAATTTTTTTTTAAAATAAATTTCTTCCAGCCTTGATGAGAAAGGGCAATATCCTTCAATCCTGGATCGGAGTCCGTAAACGAGAAGGTATCTTCTACTACGATAACGGAGCTCTGTTGGAACACAACAACACCATGTGGGGTCCAGACCAACCCAACGACAGTGGAGGCACGCAGCAGTGCGTGCAGATGATGTCGGAGATGGACTACCTGTGGAATGATTTTGACTGCGCCAGGCCCGTTGGCTTCATTTGTCAGTACGTGTGGTAGATGAAATAAGTTTAGATATATAGAGGAAAGATATCATTTCACACATAAAACAGTTAGGTACGGTAATTCTTCTCAACTGGGTTATTCAATTGAAGAAGATGACGTAGATGTAGAAATTCTATTCAAAATGTTTCAGGGTTGTTTGTTGCAATAAAGATCTTATACGATCAAAGCGAAAGTGTCATTTTTTACCACTATTTTAATTTTTATAATGGGATTAGATTTGAGTTTTCTTTCATGCAATCGGTAAATAGAGAGCTTTTAAGATAGATGCATATACAACTCAATATCCTGCCGTGCAATCTGAGATCTCATCACTGCTATCTGATAATAGACCGAATTTGAGAAGTCCGTCCCAGTAGCAAATATGCACCCACCAAAAAAGATATTAATTGTACAGTTCAATCACATGGCCACAACGACACAAATTCGCGCCGAGGAAAGCGCCCTCTGCTGTAACTGAAGCACGAAAGCAAACAAGAACTTTCATATCACCAATTAGGGACTCATGCGATGTTACTGGAATAAAATTACTCCAGCCGTGAGGAAATGCCAGAACGGCGCATTTGACATATTGCTTCTTCTACATTAGCGTTCATTTATTCATCCTTATAAACTAACTATAATAATTAATCATATTAAATATTTTAAAATTTTATTTAAAGTTGCAAACCATCCCCACATAAATGATAAAAGAGGAGTGAACCAATATAAACAGTTCAAGATCGCCAGGAAAAGAATATGGCACTCTATATAAAATATAAAATGCTACTGTTATTGACTGCTAGTGAATAAAAGAAGAACTGATAGGGCTATTTTTTTCTTAGAGGAATTGTTCCAGTGACGCACTTGTTGTATATTCCTATTTGCGACGCATCTTTGGGAGCACACAGAATTAAGATTCAAAATATTTATACATGGCGCTCACTAAAATTACTGACACATCCTCTTAATTTGGGAACGACTTCAGCTATAGTCACGAATGTGGTGTAAAGTGCAAATGAGCTACACCATGAGCATCTTTCAGCGCTACCTGGCTGCAGACTCCGGAGTTAGTGTTCATATCTCGAAAACGGTACAAGATAGCGGGAAAATGTCAATTACAAAGTTATATAGAGTCATCGATTTAGTACAAAAAGACACCTTGTGGACCTTAATGGTAAGAACAGAACGCTTAAAAGTTCGTTTATTTGTTCACAATTTCCAACAACGTTGCATGAAGAAACGTTTTAGAAAGGGAGAAACTAGATAACCTTTATTTTCGGAGTTCAAACTGCTTATCGTCAGCAATAATAAGAATCTGAACCTTTGTTTAATTTTACGTTTACCACTCTGGGGAGAGACGCCGAATTTGGACAGGCGCACAGTGGGGTATTTCATAGCAAAAAGTGGGCAAAATGCAAATTTTTGAAAATCGTTTTAAGATTATCATATATACCAAACTATGTAGTTAAATAGTTGTACTATGCTACTTTAAATCTATTTTTTGCATTCGTGCACCCAGTAAATTAATAGAATTGTTACAAGTTGGAAATTAGTGCTTGCGAATATTTGTATTATCGTAGCCTTTTCAAAAGAGCTGTTTTAAAGTGTGCAATCAAGTCAGAAAGCTCAGATTCACTTCAGTTTTTTGTGATGGATCATATTCAAAAAAGGATAGCGCACAAAGATTATATATTTTTTATACGTTCTCGGTAAAATTTTGTGTAAATGTAAGACAATTAAAATCTGTAAGAAATTTTTAAATTTTTAAATAATTTTTAGAATCATTAAGGATTTAGTTGTGCTTCCAAGCTGAAATTTTTATACCAAAAGAAAGTCTGGATCTCTATGGAAACAGATCCGAAGGTATTTGCTGCGGATTCCCGCAGATGGACTTGTGGTCGCATATTTTGTTTATAGTGGTCGAAAATATTTAAAAAGTGTTTTATACTATTTCAGTTCTTTAACGTATATATCTATTTTTAAATTCAACATTAATTTTTTGTTGAAAAGATTGCCGTGATCTGCATTCTTTCCTATGAACCCCTTAGATGTTAAAGACAACACCCGAGAAGCCACCCTCATCTCCAAATTTCAATACAACACCAGATTAAGAATGTGGAAAAATACTTATAATAAAAGTGTTTTAATAGATGGGAATGTAGCCTAACTGAGTGAATGTGTATGACGGTCTTGGACCTGAAGAACAAAATTCTCTCCATGGAACATCCAACTTAATTAAAACTCACAGAAGTTTTTTTTTTTGGAGAACACCTGCAAGCATCGTTTTTTAAAAAATCGCGATTACTAACGAAGTAGTTTAATAATTATTAGTTCGAAAAAGAGAATTCATTACTTGTGTAGTTATCGTTTCCTACTAAAAATTATGTAGTTATTTTTTATAAAAGTTTTACCACTATTTTAAAAGAAAACTTTCCTATATAATTTTTTAATTGATAAATATATTACCATAACAGAATGCAGCACTTCTTGCTTATTTGAAGTCTGAATTTTTATATTCGGGCTGATTGAAACAAATATAGTTTAAAACACATCAACTTTACACTATGAGCGCGGCTGCAGTACTTTCGGCGCTTTGCTAATTCAACGATGTTCGTGTTTTATACGCGACGCACAGTGGGGTATTTGCATAAAAATTTAACAAAATACAAATTTTTGAAAATATTTTTAGGATATTGAAATATACTAAACTATGAAGTTAAATAGTTGTAATATCCTATTTTAAGACTATTTTTTGCATTTCCGCACCCAGTATATTAATACAGATGTTACAAGCTAGAAATTAATGCTTGCGAATATTTGTATGATCATAACCTTTTCAAAAGAGCTGTTCTCAAGTGTACAATCAGGTGAGAAAGCGCAGTTTCACTTCATTTTTTGTATTGGATCTTATTCATGGAATAATAACACACAAAATTTATACATCCTTGGTAAAATTTTGTTTAAATGTTAGACAATTAAAACTAGTAAGAATTTTTTTAAAAATAATTTTTAGAAACATTAAAGATTTAGTTGTACTTCAAAGCCTTTCCAAGCTAACATTTTTGCAACAAAAGAAAGTCTAAACCTCTAGAAGAGAGGATCAAACGGTATTTGCCGCGGATTCTCTCGGATGTATTTGTGGTTGCACTCTTTGTTTACAGTGGTTAAAAATAATGAAAAAGAGTTTTACACTATTTCAGTTGTTTAAAGTATATTTTTATAAAATTCGACAATAAAAAATTGTCAAGAAGGTTACTGTGATCTGCATTTTTCCCTGTAAACCTTCAGAAGGCGACACCTGAGAAGACATTCTCATCTCCAAACTTCCGTACCACACCAGCTGAAGAATATGAAAAATATATGTAATAAAAGTATTTTGAAAATTGGAATGTAGTATAGCCAAATAAATGTAGATGATACTCTTGTAGCTAAATAAGCACAATTTCATCTATAGAAAACTTAATCGGAACTCGCAGATGTTTTTTATGGTGAACATTATTTTTTTAGAAATCGAGATTGCTAATAGAGGAGCCTTATGATTTAGTTTGATATTTATTACTTCGAACGATAGAAATAATTGCTTGTGGAGGTAATCATTTTGAATTATTTAGCTTTATTATTTATTTTATTAGCAACTTTTAAATACTTATAAGAAGAATTTGGAATATTGGAATAATATTGATTTTTATGTGCGTATTTTGATTATATATATATATATATATATATATATATATATATAATATACACCATATGTTTATATATATGTATATATGTTTATTCCAGCATCACTTCCGAATAGCTGAACCGATTTCGATGAAGCCTGGGGCACAGGCTACTCATTAGCCAACTGAAGTACTGTAGGGGTAAATAAGCACTATTGCAGTAACTCAGGGCAAAGAGGAGTAAATTCTCCGAAATACATGTAACAAAAAGGCCGATTGACAAGCTTGGGAATTTTGATGAAACTTTATTCACAGGTTCTTCATTAGCCAACTGAAGTACTCTAGGGGTTAAAGATGCACTAACCGATTCCCTGAGGGAAATGGGGCTAAAACTCCAAAATATACGTAATATATAAGCAGATTGTCACGGTTGACGATTTTGGAGATTCTCTGTACAAAAATTTCTCATTAATTTAGGAGCAAATAATCGCTAATCCAATCTTTCAGGGCAGTGTGGAGCATAGACTTTTAAATACATTTATTAAATATTCAGATTGGTATGAAATTTGAAATATAGCTATATATATATATGATGTATATAGCTGGTACAATTTTGACGCTACTGAGTGCATGTATTCCTCATCGAATGACTAAATGTAGTGTATCAGTAAATAAACTCTAATCGAATTCCTCAGAGAAGGGTGATGCAAAATCTTCAAAACTTCAAATGTAAACTCTTGGGATAATTGACATGCTATTGGATATGGCTAGGGCGATTTTGATGAAATTCAGTACATATGTTTCTCAGTGGCTGATTAAAAATGCTCTATGGTTAAAGAAACGCAGACAAAACCCAGATAGCAATTTTAGTTTGCAGCAAGCTTCCCACAAATTTGTCATGACAAGAGTGCAAGCATGCAGTAAGCCTGCAGCAAGTTAACGAAAGATCCGAAGTCACCATGAAACGAACTTGCAGCAAGCTTGCCGTGCAAACTTATTGCAAATTATAGCAAAAACAGAGTACGAAACACAACCCGGGATAGAACTCGCGACCTCGCGGTTCCGAAGCGGAGACGCTAACCATTGAGCCAGTTGAACTCTAAGAGGAGAAGATAGATTTCGCTAATACATCGTTCGATTCGATTCGTATACGATTTATTTTTAACTATTTTCTGGATTTCATTAATTTTTTGAGTTGAGAATATGATTTGAAGTAAAAGAGAGAGCGATTTTCGCTAATAACTACGTTTTGCTAGTAGAATAAATTATGAAATTAGAGTTCAAAAGTAATTACTTTAAAATGGGACAAAATGTCTAGTTATTATTGTTCAACAAACACTGACTGTTTTTTAGATTTAATTTTGTTTATAAACGTTAAAATTTCAACATTAAGAAAAAGGCGATATAGTTTTCTTTAAAGTGAGAGTGATATATTTAGTAAAAAGATGGAAAATGTTTCAAAAATTTTTTTTATAAAAAAGTTATTTTTTTCACAAATTATCATTTATTTATTTAATTAATAAAAAAGAATTACTGTCTAGGAGATGCTATTAAAAATCGGATGCTTTTTAAAACAGAGACAAAGATAATTATCTTTTTATTGTGCTATCTTTGCAGGAAGCTTGTTTTGCAAAATTGCAGCAAGTTTGATTTGCAAAGGAGGTGGCGCTATTCGTCACATCGAACTTGCTACAAGTTCGATTCAAGTTTGACGCGTCAAATTTTGCCATGACAAGTCAAAATCAGACTTGCTGCAAACTTACGTGCTATCTGGGAATCAATCCCTGAGGGTAGGTTCAGGTAAAGTTGTTTAAATACATCTAACAAATGGGCCGATTGACATGAAAATTGATAGGGATGTGGCAATTCTGAGGATGGTGCATGTGTTTCTCTCAGGCTGACTAAATGAGCTGTAGGAATGCTAAAATGTAAATGCTAATCTAATTCCTCAGAGTAGGGTGGGGCAAAATCTTCAAAATACATGTGCTAGTGTGACAAGCTGCTGGATATGGCTACGGTGATTTTGTTGAAGTTTGGTAAATATACTTCTTATCTGCCAAATAAAAATATTGTAGGGTAAATAAACGCCAACTTAATTTCTAAGGTTAGAGTCAGATAAAGCCGTTTAAATACATGTGGTAAATGAATGATTGACATGAAATTTGATAAGGCTGTAGAAATTTCATGAAAGTTGATACACATGTTCCTCATAGGCCAAATAAAAGCACTTATGGGGTAAATAAATACTCATCAAGTACCTGAGGTAGGGTGGAGGAATGACATATGCCGATTGACACGAAACTCGATACTGCTAGAACGATCTTGATGAAACTTGGTACGCATTTTCCTCATTAACCAACATGCAATATTGTTGGGGTAAATAAGACCTAACCCAGTCTTTCAGTGTAGATTGGGGCAATGTCTCCAAAATACACGTAAAAAATGGTCTGATTGAAAGGAAACTTAACTTGCAGGTTTCAGCGTGTTGAACTAAAAATGTGGAGAGGTTAAATATTTTTAATCAACCATGTAGGATGATAACTACCGATAAGAAGTGTAGAAAAAGTTTATTTAGAACGGATGGTGCAAGTTTTGGAGGAACATTTTTATTAGTTGATTAAGAAATTTAATTGTTGAAATTTTATTTGCAAAACAACTCTCACATTAATCAAAAACAAAAAAAATACTGTATTAAGAAATGTGCCTTATCTCGCATACTTATGAGTTGGGTGGAGGCGAGTTCTCAAAAGACAGTTAACAAATGGACCATTTAACATGAAAGTTTTATGTCCTGGGTTAATAAAATGAGCTGAAACCTTGGTTGACAAAGCAAGAAATATATCTAATGCTATTGATATATGAAATAAACAATATTTTATAAATGACATATTGTTTATTAATGTTACTTATTGTTATCTTAATTTTTGAATCATTTCATAAAATAATTTGAGAAAAATTCTTGCAGTAAAAAAAAGTAACATTAATAAACAGTATGCTATTCATAAAATATTGCTCAGTTTCCTGCCTTCCAAAAGATTTTGACCTGAAAAAGACCAGGCAAAGCTGGGTACTTTGCTAGTTGTGAATTAGTATGTGGAGAGCCGTACATGTAAATTGTAAAAACTTAATTTAAATATTTACGTGATTGTCGGCAGTAATAAATATAAATTATTTAGAAAAGTTTAAAATAGCTCTAGCCTACCTTGATAACAAGCAAATAGCGTTACAACATATTCAAAATTCTTTTTAAAGCATTAACGTTTAATTTATAAACATTTCCTTCGGCATCTATTATGAAAGTTTTAAAGAGAAAGTATTTATACAGCCTCGTGAAAGAATGTCTCCAAAAAGAAGGTATTTATACGCATATGACGAACATCATACATTATGGTACGAACCCATACGACGTTCGGCTCCGACAGGGCTACAACAAAGACGAATACCGAGAAGCAACGCCGCTCCACCACGTAAAACTGACGTCTGGCGAACTAATGACAATGTCCCGCTTTGCTTTCATTGTGGACGCCCAGGACACGTCTTCAGGTACTGTCGAGAACGACGTCAAGTTTTCGCTTCAGCTAAAGCCAATCGCACTCCATATTCACGACGGGACTCAGATTTCGATATGGAATCAATTCAAAGCTACGGAGCCGACGACAACTATTCACATCCTACGCCGACCCGTCAAAGAAGCAGTTCCCCTTATCCTCGCCGCTCCTTTAATCGAAGACAGTCGCAATCACCTGTACGCCGATCCAGCCGCTCCCCTCGTGGGGGTCGATAGTGGGGATAATGCCTGCATGACCTCATCACGGACGATAGATGCAACGTCAGCAGCGGATTCAAGTCCATACTGAAGGTCTTGTACTTTGGGTAAAAATCGCTGAATCTCTTCCCTCACAAGTGTTCGCACGAGAGATTTTAGATCGTCTTCCTCAAGTCCCGAAGAAGCAGCAGAGATGTTTGGAAGTCTCTGGAATTTTTCTTTTGTGATACGCCTCCTCCGCAAGTTTTCAA
>BGPR01048644.1:0-11502 GCA_013235015.1 Araneus ventricosus
CCCCCTAATTACCCTCGTGACCGAATCTTCACTGTAATATGCATACGATACTCTATTGAATGTCACACGATTCTCCAGAACTGATTTTGAAGCATAGTTTTTGCATTAATTGCAAATTTCTCGCATTTTACGAAATGTTCCTTAACTTTTGTATGCCAGTGTAATATATTTCAGTCATATAATTCATTTGTGTATATTTAGTGTTTTACAAAATCCTAGAAGAAGGCGAAAGAGTTAAAAACAGTTATTGAAGTGTTTTTACCTCGTTCGCCGGCTATCTCAGATTCCTTATCTGAATCCAATGGAAAACGTTTGTGGTTTCTAGCTCGAGTTGTTTACAAGAATATCTGACAGTACAGAAATAAACCTGATTTAAAAATGCCTGGAACATCATTGATCCGGATACCTTCCTGGCTCTGTCTGGTTCTATAAGCCGAAGATTATTACAAGTAATAGAAAAAATAGATTCTCTCTTCACTTAAAAAAGAATAAATCATATCGACTCCATGATTTTTTCCAACTTCAACTGTATGGTAATTTCTCTAATCTGTTATAAAATTTCGCATAATGTAATTAAAGTTAAATGTATTTTTGCTATGATTTCATTATATTATAGAGTTAAAAAAATACGCATTTAATAAAAATATGATATTTATTTCTAGTCTTATTTGATCTATTTTTGCGACGTTATACTTTTTCTCACGACTGTAACACAATTTGAAATTTAAAATTGCTTTTTTGAAGGAACCATGAGTATCAAATTAAGCATTCCCAGAGAACAGGCTGGTCTCAAAAAGAGGTAGCTAATAACACAAGTTCAGATCATTGTTTAATTTGAACAAATCATTGTTTAATGGAACCATGAATATCAAATTAAGCATTCCCAGAGAACAGGCTGGTCTCAGAAAGAGGTAGCTAATAAAACCAAGTTCAAATCATTGTTTAATTTATGCCACTTTTTTAATATTTCATCATATAAAAAACTTCTTAACTATTCATTCGAAACATTTTCACCTTAATTAATATTATTCATATATATTAATAATCAAAGGTCTAGAAATACAAATATATTTTTAAGCGACCTGGCGGTAAGGTCTCGGCTTCGGGGACGAAGGGTTTCAGATTAGATACCCGATTCCACTGAAGATCTTCTGTATATCTGCCATAGGCAACCCTATTCACTTACTAATCTTCTTAATTTGCACATAAAAGGCCTCCTCCGGAAGAGCATGCTTGAGGAGTAGCAAATCTCATGGAAGAATGGCGATAAAGGCAGGACAAACTATAACATCATGCCCTAAGTTAGTCTCCGTCCCGTTAACTGGATTACAGAGGATCCCTATTAGCACAAGATATTGTACGATATCCTCACGATGTTATTCGATATTCTGAATACCGTACAATATCGTGAGGATATCGTAGCAATATTGTAGAGCATCTTGTGCTAATAGGGATGTTATCTTCTTCTTTCAACATGGCCCTTTCATTGCCTACCTCAAAGGTTTCACCTGTCTGACGGCGATTATTGCAGTTGTGGTGGAATTGGCACGGCACTTCACGGAGTGTATTTTCACAGTGTCTTGGCATATGAAGAAGCCAGTGCCAAACTTCGAACAAGAATGTCTGAAAAGAGCCGCCAATAACCTCGTCTCCAGGCATAAAATTCGTAGGATTGTCAAATTCATAAGCGAAAACAGAGATCTTATCCGGCCTCCCTAGACTTCAACTTTCCGACGAGCTGAACCAAGAAGCTCCAAATCACCGGACATTCCCCCTTTCAAAATATAAAGGTAAAACAACATCTAAAGAAAATAAGAGTATTACGAACTAATAGTGTAAAATACCTATGCTGTACATAGTGTAAATATTTCTTTCTTTTTGATTTTCTTTTTCTTCTTCAATAAAATTCCCGTGTTTTGCCCATCAAACCGTTCAGTGACCGGACTGGTCATGGATAAGAGACGGCGTTCTGTTCTGTATATCTGCCAGCATGTCCTGCGATAACACTACATTCAGTTTGTTTCGACAAATGCTGTACTTCCGTAACCAAGCCGAGACCGTACTACTAAGCGACGACGACCAATAAAATCGCTCCATTTCTTCCGACTTAACTCTTGAATCCCGAGGCGACTTTTTTCCTCTAGCCCTTTTAAAACCGGGCCTTTTTGGGAGGAATACACATGAGTTGGACTCTCCTAACCTTGGTGGTCATTTACCACACCATTCCAACCTCTGCTATAACCGTCCCTTAAGGCGCACGGAAATGAGCTGTGGTTGGCAAGGATAATTGGACCCCTACCGCGCTTATCTCTGAAGTGTTCTCAGATCCTCACCTCCCCTCAAAAGGAGTCAACCGCCTCAGACCGGCCTTCGTTCCTGTTAAGGGGAAATTTTTAGACTTCCCGGGACCGCCTCGCTCGGTTTAAGAGAGTTAATGAATCTCGCTCAAAAATCAAAATTTTCTAGATTGTTTACTCATAATAAAATGTCGATTAATATGAAAAAATGGCACAATTAAAATTATATGAAACGAATGGGTCTTTTTCGAATAAATATTCTTGAAAATGATCAGAAGTTTATTCGTTCCATGCAAATTATCAATTACTTTTTTAGCGTTATAAGCTAGGAAAGATCTAATCGTAGTAATTTTTTAAAGGTTTAGTGAATATTTTGCCCTTAGCTAATAACTGCTTTTAAATATTCAAGACGATAAAATTGACGGAGTAATCCTTTTATGAAAGCTTGTATTTTATAAGATAATTAAATGAAATCTTTCTTTTGAGAATAAGTTTAGTAATTAAATTACTTTTCGTGACAGCCGAACAGAGATTGTCACATTTAATACACAGGATTATGGAACCTTCCATTAAAAAAAATAAGACTGAGAATATAAGTAAGGGAGCCATTGATTATTTGCGTTACTTTCGTTAATTTTAGCCAGATTACATATAGCTGTCGTAGCACATTTTAACTTTCTCATACTCCAAATATACAACGAGAAATAATTATAATCGGAAACATTGGATGCGAGAATTTAAGTTTTCAAGCTTTACACCTCCATGAGTCCAAAAAAAATATCCGGTCAATATGCTTGTTTTTCTTTTTCAGCGAACACGAAAATTCAGAAACAGAACATGGGAATGAATGAAATTTCTTATTCAAATTTTTTTTAAACTAATTTGAATTTCGTCTTTGTACCAAAATTGTTTATTTATATCAAATTTTGGAAATTTCATTCGAATCCCTCTGTCTATCTGTCAGTCAATGTTTCCGTGAACAAGATAATTCGAAAACATAACGAGCTAAACGGATCACATTTGGTATACGCTTTTGACACCAATATTGTAGATCCCTATCAAATTTTAGAAATCCTCCAAGAAGAAGGATTTACGATAATTAAATCCTCAATGAGCTATGCTGTTCAAATATGACAAACAATTTTATCACCAGCATTGTTAATATGTATCAAATTGTACCAAACACCATCAAAAGAATGTTTTTCTGCCGATATGTTTGCTCTTCTATATGAGACCGGGATAACTAAAAGAGGAAATAAGCTAGATAGCTAAATTTTAGTGCATTATGTTTACATCAAAATTGGAGAACTATTTCCAATCTTAAACTAATTCATCGAAGGATAGACTGTCTATTTGTTTGTCTGTTCGTGTGTAAGTCTACACTATCCTGAAAAATAAATGAAATTTGAAGTGTCGGCTCGTCCATAAGGGCTGCAGAACTGCAGCACCCCATGAAATTATTTCAAAAATGCGTTTTTCCGTTTTTGACGTAGACTTACGTCTCTCCATAGTGGTCTAATGGTGTGTCGGGAAAGCAAAAAATTATGACCCTTTTCGTGGTATCTTTAAACGATTATAGCTCCGCAACCAAATAACATAGAGAGTTGGTTTTAGTTTCATTTAACAGAGAAAGGTATACATTGAAGATTGCAAAAATAATTTTAGAATTTGTAATTACGGTTTAGGCCCAGTCGAGCTGCAAATTTGGTTAAAGTCACTAAAAATTTTGATGACATCACAAAGACCGATGCGCGCACACGCAGACTAAGACAATTCAGTCATCGATCTGAAGTTCAGGCGAAATATTTTTCAAGAATTGTTGAATTATGTCGAATTTTGTGCTGAAATTAAACGCTCATAGCTCCGCAACCAAATAACATAGAGAGATGGTTTTAGTTTCATTTAACAGAGACAGGTAGACATTGCAGAAATAATCTTAGAATGTGTAATTACGGTTAAGTCATAGTCAAGTTGCAAAGTTGGTGAACATGATGAAGAATTTTACATAGATAAGTCACAAAGTCACACTAAACTAATAATCACTATAGATTTTAAAGCTAATAGTCACATAGAGCTACTTTAATCACATAAAGTCGCAATTGAGCAAGGTAAGTAAGTTTACGCCCCTCAATCCCATCGGCCGTTTTTTCCTTTTTTAATCCTGTAAGGGTTTTTCCTCATTGAAAAGTTAGACTAGCAACGAAAATGGAGGGGGAAAGGCGAAAACGTAGAACATCAACAAGTAAGAAAAACAAAAAAATGGGGCTGCTCAGAAACAGCCCTCGCACGAGTTAAAATTCTCTCACTGCGCAACAGCCAAGCGACACTACGGAAGAGGAAACCAAAGTTTACTCCCATTGAAGAAGTTTGGCGGTAGTAGGTCTGGCTGCAAAATCTGCAGTCCTTTGGCGTAAGGCCAACTGCATGATGCTTCTCTTTTCTCCCTCTCACCCGAGGATGTCCTTCGGTCTTTTGATTTGTTCTTCTTCGCTTGTTTATCGTTCGCTGCTATTTGATTATGGTTTGGGTTTCCCGTTTCCAGACCGAAACTAATCTGCTTTTATAAGCATTCGTTTTCTTTTGATAGAAATCAGTCATGGGCAAAAGATACGTCGATAAGTTTCTAAAATACAATTCGGATAATTACAATTTAAAGGTTAGAGCTATTAAAAAATAAACCTTTTTTAAAATTATATTTTAAGTATATTATCTTGAAGGTTTTATTGCAGGGCTGTTTGCTTCTGAGTTGACGAGCTGACCCTGAAAATTCTACATGTGGTCTTAACATCAGAATTGAGAACCAATATCAAAATTTTTGGCCCAACAACTAAGTGAGAAGAGGTTTCATATGTGTATTCTAACCTAACACACAGCCCACTGACCCATTCGGTTTGGAGTGTTAGAGCAACCTATCAAACAGAATTTATATAAATCAAAGAATTTCACAGAGTTCGCAACCTTACACATTCGAGAGATCAATAATATTTCAAAGCATATAAATACAGGGGTGGCTTTTCTCCCTACTCGATATTAAAATACTTACTTGATTTTTTTGATTATACTACGAAGTTAAAAACAAAAATCACAATATCATGATGTTTACCAGAATATCTATAAGAGGAAATTTCTGTTGGTTGCTTATATTGTTGAAAAAAGGGGTTTTCTTTATCACATTAATACTTGACTTCCTTTTCTACGAATTCTGCTAAGAATGGAACATAAACGCAAAGGAATTATTTTTTAAAGTAATTTTTAGAAAACTGTATTTTTAACTATTTGTTTTAACTATATTCAATCGATAGCCTCTCAAGTGCTGGGTTGATAATGTAGCCTTTTTATTTTCAAGTCAAACTCGATCGTAGTCTTTTGCAATAGACGAAAAGGGTTAGTTTGTTCAATTATTATCAGTTAATTTACATGCAAATAACAAATACGAGGTAGGGTCAAGAAGTTCCCGAAATAGGTCAATTACAAATTATTGAAAAATAGAACAATAATTTTACCTTATTGGCCTTCAAAGTACTTTCCTCCTGCATCCACACACTTCTTCCAGCGTTCGTATAACTGTTCAAAACACTCCAGAAATCCATTTTTTTAGAGGTCCTTCAGTTGCTTCGTCGCATTTTCGATCACCTCATCTGAATCCACAAAACAGTGTCCCTTTAATTTCATTTCAAACAGTTAAAAATCCTCTGGTGCTAGGTCGGGAGAATAAGGAGGGTGTTCCAGAGTGGTAACATTATGTCTGGCAAGGTACTTTTTCACAATCAGAGCTCGATGTGATGGAGCATTGTCGTGTAAAAGAAACCAATCATTTGTTGCTCAGTTTTCAGGTCGTTTTCGTCTGCTTGCATCTCGTAGTCTTTTTATGATCTCCAGGTAAAGTTCTTTATTGACAGTTTGGCCTTCAGGAATAAATTCGTAGTGAATAACGCTATCGTAATCGAAAAAAACCTCCAACATCACTTTCCCTCGGCTTTTGAACTTCACGAAAACGCTTATGCCACTCGTGCACAGCCGTCTTTTTCATGGCATCGTTTCCGTATGCTTTCTTTAGCATCTCGAGCGTCTCAGAAGATTATTTCTCGAGTAAAACACATAATTTGATGTTTGCACGTTGCTCTAAAAACGGCATTTTAAAATCCGACGAATGAAAAATTCTCATTGTCAGAACTGATCTGAAGCTAACGCCGACAGTATCGGAAATGAATTCCAGATGGCTGTGTATTTTCCTTATTAGTGCTGCCAACCTCCAAAAAAGATATCCCCCCCCAACGAACACCTGCGGGAATGTAGGCGACCATTCCGGGAATTTTTTCACTCTACCTCGTATATCAATAAATATAATTATAAGAATATATATTTCTTCTTTTAGGAATTTCACATAATTTTATATTTTGATACATTTTTTCTCCAATTTGCATTTCTTTCAGAAATAGGGAGGCTAGATTTAGAAAGGTACTGAACGCAAATTTTTCAAGTTGGAGCTTAATAGTAATTTTTTAGTTGATTTCATGCCCTGTAATATTAGTAATTATAAAATATTACTGAAGAAACGCGGGTTGAGTATTAATGGGTAAATATATCTTGGGACTGAGAGATTAATTGGATATATAACTACCAGAAGGTTAAAAGTGTCGAAGAATTATTTCTGGAATGATTTTAATAGACTCACAAAAATACTTCGCAGGGTTTTCGAAATATGAATAGAATATCTCAAAATTCTTCATTAAAGCTTTAAGTGCATTTGATCTTTCGAACCCACGACCTGCAGGGTAATGATGGCTTATTCCAGACATCGATAATTCGATATTAACGAGGATTTAATTCGAAATAAAGGAAACTGGAAGTGGTTGCTTGTTGTATTCCTTTATTGATTCTAAATCACCGCTAGAATGAAAGCACTTCCACTATCAAAATCGGAAGTTCTATTGTTATGGGAATAAATAGAGTCTAAACTAATATATCATGGAATTCGTTTTCAAAATTTGCAGGAATAAAATGATCTTTTGCTCATATAAATGGCATGTAAAAAACGGGTAAAATTGTAGTGTTAGATTTTATTAACCCATCAATCTTAAGTAATTTTAATTTCAACCTTTTGATTCTTTAAATCAAAATCATATATCTTATGGGTAAATTGAACTGGAAATCTAAAACTCCGTATGTCATTCTACCAAGTATGCCAATGAGCTCCATTTCCAACAAAATGTTTGATAAAATATTCGTTATAGGCCATCTAAGCGAGCTTAGGCAAGCTTGGTATTCAGAATTCAGACATTTTTTCCATTACCAACCCTACCTTCATTGTTAATAGTGGTTACCAAAAGGTTGGGCATGATCAAACTTAAAGAATTGCATAAATGTTGAACCACCAGATTTTCCTCCCATACGTACGAGGTGATAAAATCGTGGTACCAATTATCAAGAGAGATTTACGACCATTACTCACTTAATATATGGAACTTCTAATCAACTTCAAGAAAGTTTTATTTCCCTGTCCTTTTTTATCTACAGTATCTGTAATGGCTTCAGGAACAGGAACATGAGGCGGCGTTATGTCCTATTGCATCGTCCCATCCCAGCTAAAAAAAATCTGCAGAAAAAAATTGAAGTGTTTTTAAGATTTCTGCATATTTTTTGAAGACGGAAAAAATCTACATTTTCTCTTCAATTTAATTTGCATAAAATCTGCAAAAAAATTCTTATTATATTTTTCTCTAAATATTCTGCGGATTTTTATAAGACAGCAAAAAATCTGCATTTTTTCTTCAATTTAATCTGCATAAAATCTGCTAAAATATTTAATTTTATTTTTTTCTGCAGATTTTTTCAGACAAATAAAAATCTGCACTTTGTCTTCAATTCAATTTGCAGTTATTTGGCATACTTTCACAACATCATTAAACTTGACCAATAATCTGTTCATATTTTGAAGATTTAACTGGAATTTCGTAATATTTGCTATCTATTGTTTAATTTTACAGCAGACAGGAAATTCATCAGTTCCTTTTTCAATTAGTAATATCGACCATACTTGTATAGAAAAGGAATGCATCAGCAGACAAGAATTCCCAATCGAAAATTGTCTTATGCACTAAATTTTTTAAATATGCCATTGAAAAAATGAATTCTAAATTAATCTTTAAAATAAATATTTGAGGTTTTACCATTTAAAACTTTCCCCCCCATAATTTAATTAATTTCCAATTAATTTTCCGACTGTCTTTCTGACTAGCTACTTTCCTTCAGAAAGAAGGGAAACGTGGAGCTTGCGCACATTTCATGGAGAGAAGGCTTATCAGAAGGATAAAAGGTGGAAACGAATTTATTGAAACAGAGATTCTAAATTATTGAAGAAAAATATTACTAATCTCATCTATTACTCATCTCTACGTATATGAAACACGTATTCTGCCCTTGGTTGATTTTTACACCACTAAATTGTGCCACGAGAGCTATGGTGATGTTAAAACTCAAATATATTATTTTACCCCCTTCTCGTATAGTCCGGTGGGGTACTGTGGTTAGTGTTCCTGTCAGCCAACTCTATGAAAGCGGGTTCGAATCCCGGGCAGGAGGAGTTTGAAGTTTTGTCACAATCTGAATTGAAATCGTACAAGTAAATTGAATTACAAATTAGATTAATGAAATTAATAATTAAGCCTTGACTGCAGAAAATCTGAAGGCATTTAGAATATAGTTTTCTTCAGATATTCTATGTTTTTTCTGCAAGAAATATGAAGGCATTTGCAATAGTTTTCATCAGATATTCTACATTTTTTTCGTCAGAAAATCTGAAGAAAACATATTCCAAATACCTTCAGATTTTTTTAAAGATTTTTTGTAGATTTTTTTAATTGGGATGTCCGTCTAACGGGACGGTAACTGTAATGGTTGCAACAACAGATACATGGAGCGAAGTTCTGTCTTATTGTATTATAACATTATCTGAAGATTATATTGATTTCTAATCCGAAAGACTGGAATAATAACCCTATGGAAGGATACAGGCGATCTCAGCCTTCAGTAACTTTAAAAGGTGAGAAATAGTTCTTATCTTTCTTTTTCAAAGTCCTCGCTCGAAAATAATTCTTGAGATTGAGCTCGCCTAAAGATTAACCTTTATTTAAAGGGTGATTCAGAAGTCCGGATTAATTTGAAAATTTATACTTCCGAAATGATTGAAGATGAAAAAAATGTCTCTTCCGCAGAGAAGAAGTAACAGAATATTTTTGTCACAGAACCAGAATTTATTGGAAGCATGAATTACATTTTGAGCTACAAGAAGACGCTGCAGTTGGTTGAGTAATGCACTAAATGGGATGATTTAAAATAGAGAACCCCTCCTTGCCTTGGCATCCAGGTAAACCTGACTGACCGACCGCAGTGGAAATCAATGCGGGCACTGTTTCAGAGCGCATAATATTCTCCATTACGTGCTACTTATGTGACGAACTCCCATTACAAGGGTATGACTAGTCATGGGCCCAAAGGAAACAACACCACAATTATTGTATACACCAGGAAAGCTTTACATAGGAAAAGATACTATTCGGAGTAATGGCTTGTATGTGTTCAATGTTAAGTTTTACATTTGGAAGTTCAGCTGCCAGACGAGAGACTTCTGCAGTATTAACTCTTTAATCCCTATGCGACTTTTTTTTCTAGACCCTTTAAAACCGTCCCTTTTTGTGAGGATACGGCTTGAATTCGTCTCTCCCAACCTGGGGGTCATTTATCCCACTCCCTGCAATATTATCTTCCATTAAAGCGCACGGAAATGGGACGTGGTTGACAAAGTTAATTGGACCCCTTACAGCGCTTATCTCCTAAGCGATCTCAGAACCACACCTCCCCCCCAAAAGAAGCCAACCGCCTCAGACCAGCCTTCGTCTCTGTTAGGGGGAAATTTTTAGACCGCTTGGGACGGCCTCGCTCGATGTGTGAGGTTTAACCTTCGGTTTTGAAGGTATTACAGAATATAAGCAACAGACCGTACCTTTGTAAGACTGTTCTAGATTCATCATTATGTTTTGCATGAAATGCTATGAATGTTGGAAAAAAGAGTACTTTCAGAAAAGGCCTAGTTGAAAAATTCGTACTTATAATGAGATGAGAAAGTAGCAGAAAACGAATTCATGCATGATCGATTATTACATTTTTGAGGAATAAAAGTCATATAAAAACAGAACCAATACCCTAAAAGACTGATTCTTCTTCTCAAACCTTTTCAATCAGATATGAAATACTTTTATTACTACACGCCAAATTCAACTACTTTGTACAATTCATATCTTGAGATACTTTCTGAAAGGAATTGCTTTCGTCTCATCTGATTCATGATGTTTTGCTTTCATATTTCTATAAAATATTTCGCGTGATTTGGAAAGACTTGCAGACTTCTATGACTCAAAAGCTAGTGTTGTGAAATGGAATGGTAAAAGTAGATACTATTGCCTTATTTTCGAAAGCATGCATCAGGAAATTCAAATGAAAGCCCTCTATTTTCGAGACGTATACTCGTGAGATGAAAACGTCTTTGTCCAAGGTTGATAAATAAGATGTCACTAGTGATAAACTTGTTACAGTGCATCTGTTTTATGTTATGTGAATCTCAATCAAATAAATTTGACTTTAACTGTAAACTCTTTTTATTTGTTTAGTTTGCATAATTTATTGAAGTTTTATTACTGCTAACCTTTGTTTTCTTTCCGCCACAGTATGGCCCCAGATTCAGAACAGTGAGGGTGCCCTGTCAATTGAAGGGGTTTACGCGGAAAAATTTATTTTAAAAAGAACTGCACAGAAAAGACTACGTCACAAAAACACACCGAATTTAATATTTGCCTGATTATACAATCTGAAATGAGCGCTACCGATAAAAATATAAAAGGTGTCCACCCCAACTGTGGCCAGATGCCTAATTTCTAAACCGTTCGAGATGGGGATGCAATTCTACATTGAAAAATTGATTACATGATGTAAAGAAATATGTTTTAAGATTGTTTGAGGCAATAAATATGTTGCTGAAAAGATTTATACACTCCCCTTGTCCTTATATTCCTTTGAATATCTCTTACTTGATCACATTAGTCTATTTCAATAAGCGCCTTGGAGGAGATCTTCTAATCAATGCGCGGCGCTTTCTCGACACAGTGGCTGATTGATTTAAATCTATGAAATTCAAAGCTTTATTACTCAG
>BGPR01048645.1:0-11502 GCA_013235015.1 Araneus ventricosus
ACACATGGCAACCTTTTGGTGACTCTGAATAGGCCGGTGGGTGACGAAACTCAAGAACCTTCCTGAATGAGAGGTGGACCACTGAGGTGAGTTACAGGCAATGATTATCCAGTGAAGGGAAAGATAGGAGGGGTTTCTACCACTTCATCCACCCCTGAAGGAGTGAATAAGTCCATGAACGGAGAAAAAGGGATGATTGGAGCACTCTCTATATCTTGAAAATGAAGAAAGCTGTGATCAGCGGATTGAAAGTCCTGACTGGAAGTCGGACTTGGATAGACAACCTCTGGAGTGGTCGGCATCCCGAACTCTCCGTTCCTGAACTGGTGAGCACCTTGGTAGTCTCGTGGTTTGGTATCACGTTGGGATCGGTAAGTATCCAGTCCGATGATTGCTAGTTCCTCCACCAGCATGGAACTTCTTGGACGTTTAGGAACTATGATTTTGTTGTCTTGTGTATATTCATATTTAATCAAGACTTCTGGTGAGAAGTATCTCTTACTATTACAGTGAATAAAAAGATTTCAGGCCAACCTGCTTGAATTATTTGGTCACACAAGACATTACAAAGCAATTATTAAACTGGTGGCAGTGGTGGACTGCTACTCCCTCTCCCCTGCGCAGTATCTCTTCAAGCCTAGTTGGCTTTGTCTGTGATCGTGACTCTGTACCCTTCAGTCAAGAAAACTTGGAGCATCGGACTTTTAAAATAATCCGTGGAAGCACATCGTTAAAAGAAATGCCTTGGAAGTACTGACTTCTGCAGAACCTAAAGTACATCGCTTGGGTGGAACGCTTAGGAAGCACGTGGACTCGGCAGTGAACCCCAGCGCCACATCGCTTAAAATAGGAACGCCCAGGAAGCATCGGACTGGCAGAACCTGGCCACCCGCTGGGAACCCTGGAAGCACCCTTCTGCTGTAACCCCTGGAAGCCCTGGAACCTGTTGACTCGTAGGCACCTGTGGAGCAGTCGGCAAAGACGGAGAAACCTATTTGAAACCGTGGAGAATCTACTCAAAGTGAATCTACTATGCAGAACTGTGTCATAATTGTGTCTGAAGAGCCTCTCTGGTCCTCGGTAGTTCTACACCACGGTAAGCTTGTTTCATTTTGTCATTTCAGAGGAAATTGCCATATGTATCTAGAATAATTAATTCCAAAGTCTAGAGAGTTTTGTGACTTTGTGAAATAAATTTGAAGAGCTAAATTTTGCTGAGAAAATTACTAAAATTATCAATAATAAAGACGTTGATTTGGTTTTTCAAATCTTGAGAGTATATATAAGATATCAAGCCAAATATTTTCATAGATTTTGTGTAGTTAAGCAATGTAGGTTTAATGTACTGTTCATAGTTCATGAGGCTAAGAGTGTTTGGTTTAGTGATCAATACGGCGAATTCAAGTGTATAATATATGTTTAGTAGGTTACTTTATTTATATTGGTGTAGGATTTTTTACTTCTGAACTAAATTCATGAGTTATAAAATTTCCGAATTGGAAATTAGAAACGATATTGAAATTTTTCATAGCTGTTGTGTTGTATTCTTGTTACATAATGAAAGAAATTGTGGGAATTTTATTATATGTGCAAATTTTAGCGAAAGGTCTTAGGTTCCTTGATGCTTTAGTTCTGCGTAAAGTTGTTTTGGAAGAGAATCTAAATGTTTGAGTTAAAATGGTTTTTTAGCTGCAAGGAGGGAGTTAATTATGCTACGACGATATGGGAATTGAGATTAGTACTAAATACAAAAAGAGATCTGTAAAAAAGAAGATTCTGATTTTGAGGATGAGTTTGTGCCGAGGTTGTTTTGGATGAAATCGTCAGACAACGCGAAGAATTAAAAGCATGCTAACAAGCTGAAGCCGCTGACTAAAAAAGAATCGAGTCTCAAGACAAGAGCGAATCTGAATTGTGTCACGCAGTTAATAGTGTAGCTCGACCAGAAAAATTAAAGCGTAACCTGGCCTCTGGTCTGAAAAAATCTCATGCAAAAAATTCTGATCGCGTTAAGGATACATTCATGTATTCATGCTGTTGAGCGTCAAGCTCGCACAGCAGGAATTGAGGAAAACGGAATGGCAACTTATTTCACTTGCTGCTGGATCAGCACAAATCAATATTAAAGAACCAGAGAAAATGCAGATTATCTCAACGTAAAAAGGCTTTATGACAGGTTTAAAATGAAACCGAAACCTTCCGATTAAAATTCACCCAGCATCAAAAGAAAACCGGAGCATATGGCGGGAGTTTGCTTTCAAACTGAAATTACCTCGATGGAATGGTTGACGGATTGGAAGTTAGAGACTTTCGAAAATTTAAAAATCTAATGATTTCAGACCAAATAAAACGTCGTGTGGCAGGCGAGGAAAGAGCATTTTCTTGATGAACTAGTTTGACCCATTAGTATTGGGCGGAAAATAGATGAATATGAATTGTCAGGAGTAGTCGAAACTACATAACGTCAGAGTTAGAGCGGAAAGCCATTAGAAAAAGTTAAACTACCTTCACCGAGAAGGGAAAACAAAAGCAAATTCGTAAAATCCGAATAATTCAATTTTGGAAAGTACTCAAGGGGAATTGGTAAATTATAATTTGAACCGGAAACCAGCCGCGTGTTAAGGCGGCCACCACTTCAATGATTTGGAAACGACGACAAACCATCAACCTGAGTAAACGAGCCAACGGATCGTCATGCTTGGAATTCAGTCTGACTGAAACGAGAGCAACGGTACCAACCCCGAGGGAATTGATATGGGGAAAAGTCCTCATGTGATTGTTGTGCTGGGAGAAAGATTTACCGATTATTACCTTGTATTTTAGAAAGGTAAGTGTATAAATTATTTATTTATTTTAAATCATTAGAATATGTTTTTGTCCCTTGCATGTCCATAAGTCTAGCTCAATGATTCTTATATAGATATTAAAGCTAGCGTAATAATAATTGAATGCTTTTTCAATTGCTTTCTTTTGCTGTACAATCATAAATATTTAATTACAATGTTTTATTTGTTAGCCAAGTTGAATAGTAAGGGGTGAAAATTTAACTGAATGCTGCGAGTAGGATTATTTACTAAAAATATAATTTAAAACTTTCATTTTCACATGTACTATGCTTTTTAAAATTCATTAATGTTTTAAAATGTCATCCATGTAATGTTTTAAAATAAATTGATAAAAGCCCAAACTATGGACACTTTTGTTTTTTTTAATGCTGAGTCCTGATTATATATTCATTTTAACAGGACAAAGAAATTTATATGTTATTACTAAATTTGAATTCCTTCAAGATTGTTTTAAACTATTACTTTCATTTTTATTACTTAATATAGATGTAAAAGATACAAAATTCTTAAATCTTCTGAGACATTACATAAAATTCCGTTATAAAATGTTGTTTAAATGTTTTCGTAATCCTTTTGTTATAAATTGAAATTTTATTTCTTTCATAAATGATGGAAACAGTTTCATTTAACTGCGTCTGAACAATTGTTGAGAATACTTAACGTTACTTAGTATATTTAATTTATCTTTTAAAGTATTATCCACCTATCTTGATTCATTGTGCAAAATTCACATAGTATATTTAGGAAACAATGTATTTTTGCTTAGTTTTTAATCATTGTAAATTTAAATGGTTTAAATTTAATTCTATTATATATGGGTATTATTTTTGTATTTAAGCACGAATAATTTTTGTAATTTATATAATTTTTTTTAATGAGTTGTTATCTTCATTTACAGATTTCAAGTACATTCCTTTGAATTAAATAAATAGAATTCCAGTGAATTGTGAAAATGAAAGGAATGCGAAGGATGTATACAGTGAGATTGAAACGGGCCTCATCAAGATAAAAAAAGAGACCATATTGCATCTTCCTATAGAATTGAGGTTCTGATGGTCATGAATGGGTTACTATTCTCTCATCAAAAGACACCATGTTTTCTACGGTATAACATTGTTCTACAGGACACATTTTAACCCTTGTGTTCAGTCAACAGGGAGTTTTTTGAATTTTAAAAGTTTGAGACATTAATGTAATTTAGTGATTAAATAAATTGGTTGAATAATTGTTAATTTCAAAAAGACCTGTAGTTTTCAGTTTATAGCTGTGTATATATTTTTGGAAAATATGTTCATATAATAAAAAATTGGCTGCACTAATATTATGTTATTTACATTATTGTGTAAAATTAAAAATGATAAAACAAAAAGGGGTCTGTAAAACTACAAAGAAGGGATTACTGGAAATTCTCAAAGGAAAAGCAAGACCACCAGTTCTCGCAAAAGAAAAAAACCAAAGCAAAACACAAATTAATTGATTATTTCTTTTGCACAGATTTAAAAAAAAAAATTTCAAATATGGTTTTTTAAAGTATGTGATTTACAGTAGTAGCTTGAAACGAAATGTTCTTTATGTTACGACATGATCCCCAGAGGTTAGAGATCTCTGAGACAGAAGTAAATTAAAGTCGCACTGACAAGTTTTTTTTAGTAAGGAGTTTAAAGCTGAAATTATCTGTTGAAAATTTGTAAACATTGTTTGTGGGCGTAAAAAATATTTTTTTATAATTCAAGAAGTTTGTGTTATTGGTGTTTTTGTATGAACTATGCACAGAAATTTAAGCAGTTCTGTTTTTAATTCATATTTAAAACTAGTAGTTCTTATAAGAAATTTTATGGTAGCCAATGATTATTTTATTTAGAACTGTCTTAGTTGATAATGTTATATAAGCAGGTAAAGATTTTAATTTACTCCTTGCGTCATCTTATACTGAATAAATAAAGCATCTGGCAAAATACTTAGATTAATCAATTCCTTGATTAAATTCTGATTTGAAATGGTTCTGGTGATTGCTTAAAAGTGTTAAATGAGAGTTTTAAGAAGTAACTGAGATTAGATTATTGACAAATATTTTAAAGAGATATAAAAAAAATACATTGCAGATTTAAATATTACAAGTCTTTTTGTTCTTCAAAATAAATTTATACAGTTTAATATCTTTATTTGTTAATTGTATTAAATGCTGCACTTAGGAAGTGTATTTTGGAAAGATTGTGATTTTGTAAATATTTAAAAAGGACAAGATCAAATTTTTCTATAAGTTAGAAATAATAAATTCAAAGACTGTTTAAAAGTTTTACAGTTGTTTTTATGAATTTTTATTTAAATTGGATCACTCAAAAAAATATTTTGTGATATTCTGTAAGTATTGATTTGGTAAAATTTTTAATAGTATTATGTATAGACGCTTTAATTATAAAAATAAGATAATATTTTTAATATACTCAACCTGTTGTCATGATTATAAAATGTGATTATAGTATGTCATGAATATTTAGAGCCAGATTTGTTAGGGGTCGAATATCCTTGAAGATTAAAATTCATTTGTTAAGATAAAGATTTTTTTATTAATAGTTGCAGCTGAGTTTTCTTTTCATTTAAATTTATCATTGAATATTTCCTGAAATTTTTTTACATTGGAAAAATTCTTACTCAATATATGCCTCAAAGAGAGAGGTAATACAAACAAATAAATTATATTAAAGTGTCTCTACTGGTAGTTATAATAATTATAAATGGACTATTGAAGCTTTTATAATGCATATATGAGTAGTTGAAGAATAAGAAATGGATTGTCCGGCCATATGAATAAATCCTGCAGAATAAACCGTATTTTAATAATATGTCTGTATCTCAATAGTGTAAATGATGGTGTTTAACTATTGCCTTGCTAGGATTTTTTCAAATATATTTTCTTAAGAAAATATGAAAGTCATCTGAGCAAAATTGTTATTTGCTTTAGCCTAATACAATGGCAATTTTGTATTTCATAAGATTTCAGTGGGGAATTTAACATTTTTTTCAATAAATTGAAAAATGCTGTCCCCGTTATGTAGAAAACACGAGATGCATATTCAAAATTATTTACTTTTTTATTCTGGTGAAAGCAGTTGGCTCTCAAAATCACGTTGGAGTAGGCGAACAAATGCAGTATTAAAGCCAAGCATTGTTAAAAAAGAATATAGAATATACACTATAGCAGATAAACAGACCTTGTACTCTACTATACCAGTTAATTTTATACGATAAAGAATACTTCCTTTTGTTATTTTAAAAAAGTTTTATTTATTGACTGTTAAAAGATCACATATCATTTCATAATAAAGACTTGTATCTAAGAGGCTGCTTATGCATTTTTTTTGTTCCTTAAAATGTAACTATGAACTATTTTATTATTTTTTTGTATTTTACATTAATTTGATGTGTTTCGTGTATTTTAACAATCTTGCTATATCGTAACTTCCAAGATATGTCTTTTAGTATCGAAGAGTGTATTTTGTTGTATTCCTCTGAACAGCTTTTTCAAAGCCTGCAAAGGTAGGTCGACGTTTGATAATGTGCTTTTAAATGTTCAAAAAATTCATGGGTGAGATACAAACATTGATAGGTGGATTTATAAAGAGCAGTGAAGGGGTACAGTCTTATACATATTCAGTTTTATTTATCCATTAAATTAAATAGATTGTGAGTGTGGCTGCTGCTTTTGTCTTGAAGGCAGTTCTACTGATTGTTGTATTGTGGATATGAGATACTTTTATTTAAAGATTGGGTTTAAAATATACCCTGAATAGTATAGAGTTGATTTTGACATTTTTCCCCACTCTTCTTTTATAGAGTTAAGTTATTTACATGAGAAACCAGAAAAGAATGAGGTAAACTTAGAAATTTCTGTATATTCTTTAAACCAAGTTTTAAGAATTTTTTCCACTTGATGATAAATAAATTTGTCTTTTATCTTGTAATATTTAAATTGACCCAAACTTCACCTTATTTTGAATAATTTTCTCCTCATAAAGGCTTTCTTTTTTTCATAAGAAATTGCAGAGCATTGCACTCAGTGATATGACATGAGAAAGATGATGAATTATTGTGGTTTTTTTATGTCAACCATCCATTACATTAATAATTTGTTTACATTGAGATGATTTTAAAAATAAACTTTGACTGGGGGGGATTTTCTTTTAACTTTAAATATTCTCATCTAGCAATATTCAAATATTTGGGGGGGTTTTCCTTAGATACTTAATATTTTGGCTAACGAAACCAGACTTGGTACAATTTTTTTTTCCTCTTTTATTAAAAATACTACCTGTAATGCAAATTAAATATATTTAATAACCTTGGCTTTCAGCAGCGTCATTTAATAACTGAATAAGAACAACCTTTCTGAACGCGGTATCTGAATTGTAATGTTTTTGGTGCTCATTTTGCATGGAATACAAAAAATTTTAGCTCTATGATGATAACGTATAATTTCAAAATGTTTGAAAATAAATTTTCTATGGAGACAAATTTTTCCACAGTCAAATCATCTTAAAAAAGTTTTCTTTGACTCTATATTAGAACCGCGCCCCAATTATTAAAATTTTTCTTTATGCCTGTTCTTGGATTGTTAACAAAAATGCCAGTTATTCCTTGTGCTCTCAAATTATTAAATAAGCCAGCTGAATGTTCCAATATGGAATATCATCATTCTAACAAAACAATGGAAAAATTGTAACTGTGAAATAGCAAAAGTCAAGACATGCATTCAGTTTGATTCAGAAAGTCAAAGAGATTATTAAGATATTGAAAATTTGAACTTTAGATAATATCTAAAATAATAAAACTGCTCTAAGAAGAAAATCTAATATTTAAAATAGGTATGTATGTATGTATCTGCATAAAACATGCTCAAACTAGTTTTACTATCTTCAACAGAGTTGTTATCACTGTTAGTTATAATTAGTTAAATAAATTTGTTTATAGTGGTCGCATAGATTCAAGTCATTGTAGCTTTTATGAAATTAATTAAAATAATTTATGCTTTCAGTGCTTGTTTTGTACATGTTATATAAAAAATTAAAGTTGTTATTCAAGATTCTCAATTCTTGTATTCTATATATATACCTCTCTGATTTGTAAAAATGTCAATTCAAATTGTTCATTAAATTTGTTGCTAAAATTGGTTTTATACTATATATCACATTTTACTTATTGACTAGTTTATGGTACAGAATTGTTTTGTCTTTGCATTTATCAGTTTCACTTATAGTCTACTTGAGTACGTAGACTACTTCATTCTGTAGGAATCTTACTATATAAAAAATTAAATTTAACTCATAATATCAAAATAAAAAACTCCAAAATGGCCAGTCCCTCCATTAAAGATATGTCCCCCCATTAGTTTTCAAACGCTGCATTTTAAATCTTACTTTATAAGAGTTCTAATTCCTTCCTGTCCTTTCAAATACTCAGGAAACAATATCAGCTTCAATTTCAAATGAAAAATAAGATATAAGAGGACCACAAAGGACAAGTGGTACCCTTGCGTCAACCATGTACAGTAATCTGACAGCTGATCATTCTGCTCCTTCTGTTCCATGATACGTTGTTTTCTTCTGAATTCACTCTATTATGGCACCTGCCCATTAATTTTTTTTTTAAATATATATTTTAAATAATTTTGCATTTCTAATCTAAAAAATAATTGAACGAATTACTCATGGCAGAATTCAGTTTCACTTCCCAAAAGTAATAGACTCAAAACTACATCATGTTAGCAGTTAATTATTTGAATGGGAATTGTCCAGAATTTTTGTCATGTAAGAAGAGAGAAGTAAAGTCTCAATATTTACTATGCCAATAATGTCATTATTAGTTATTATTTGCATCTTTCGTTGTAACGTATTTTCAACATGTAAACAATGCTTTTTGTATTGTTGAAATTAAATCAAATGAATTTTATTGTCCATCAAATCCTTCATTCACAAGTTGCAATTATTGGAAGTTATATAGAATCTTCCTTTCTTTTCTACTAATCAGCAAGACAACATTTTTAAAAGTCTTGCATTCAAGATAGAAGTATGTCAACCAGAATAAAAGGTTCCTAAAAGTTACTCTTCTTTAATCTTGCATCAAAACAAAATTTATAGAATTTTCTCTTCAAAGAAGTATAGCTTCTCGAAAGTAAATAAAACTATGAGTAGGTAAACTGAATATGTAATAATAAGACAAAACAACTAGTACAAGAGAATACTTCTAATTATTTATTAGTTAAAGTTATATACAGAAAAGATAAATTATCTCAAATATAAATCACAATATCTATAAGAAAACTGCTTTTAAGTAAAATTTTAATTCAAAATCTAATATTCACATGAAGATTTTCCAGCATCATACCTTCCTTAAAAAATAAGATCTACAAATTTCTAGCATCGGAATCGCTTAAAAATCTTGACGGTACGTTTAATAACATCGTTTTAAAAACCATTGACAACCACATTTTAATCCCCAAATATCGATTAATAATCTGTCCAGAGAGACTTTAATGCAAAGGACAAAAATAATAGTTAAACGTGCAATTTAACGGCATCAACAGCGCGTGAATGAATTTATTGTTGATATGTCAAGTGGGCTGAAAAATCTCCGTTTCTCTAGATGCTATAAATCCTATTTTTTTCCCTCATCTGTAAAATTTTCTTCCACCCAATGAAATATTGAGTCTCTTTATTTTTTTCAGATTTAAAATGGGAGGAAAAAAGACCAGTCTTGGGCCAAATGGAATGGAATGGACGTCAGATGAATGGCCGCCTTTACATCTGTCATTCAACGGAACATTTAAGGCCTAATTGCCCACAGTTAAGGAAAGATAAGCCAGCTGAGTTTGTAAATCATGTCGGAATGTCGGATTCAACCGAAACCCTTTTTGCTCCATACATGAGCAAGGCGCTAGTGAATCAAACAGAGATGTCAATTCTAAGGGACACCGGAGCGTCTATTGATTTAGTGAGCCGCAATGACATTAATTCCGAAGATTTAACAGGCGAAACTTTTTGGATTAAGCAGCCTCTTGATAAGAACTTTACTTGTCTTTCCCTCGCGAAAATTGAACTTCAAAGTCATGTTTTTGGGAAGATAATCACAAAAGCAGCCGTAATTGATGCAAGCCTTGATAATGGGATATATTTATTAAGAAATAGGAGCGCTCAATTAATAGAAGAGCAACGGAAAACTCCAAATTTAAATGCCGTAGTGACGAGAATTCAGAAATTGAAAAAAGAAACGGAAGCTAGCGCCGTTCTAAAACCCCCTCCTCAGAGACCCTCTCAGACTGTTCTAGACGAGAATCCTTCTATTATTGTAGCAGAAGAATTGGTCCCCTTCCCACTGCCACAGGCAGAAGGAGACACAAATAGGTTATTGAAGGTAGATTCAGAAGCGTTCGCGTCCGAACAAAGGAATTGCACTGGGTTGAAGCCATGTTGGGAAAAGGAACGAGAAGGAAAGGGCTAATTTGTAAAGAAGGGAGATTTGTTCTTTCGGAAAAATAAGGATCATTTCGGAAATGTGAATTTGCAGCTGGTGATTCCAGCTGATTTAAGGAATGAAATTCTCGCGTTGTGCCACGAGTCCACGTCCGCGCATCTAGGTGTGACCAAAACAAAGGATCGTCTTTTAAGACATTATTTTTGGCCAAACTGCGTCAAAGATACGGAAAATTATGTGCGAAGTTGTGATCCTTGTCAACGCATTGGAAAAGCCCGGGAGAAGGGAAAGGCGCCACTTAAACTCGTGCCAATAATTACAGAGATCTTCTCAAAAATTAATATTGACGCCGTAGGACCCCTTCCGATTAGTGCTAAAAATAATCGTTACCTTTTGACAGCTATTTGTATGTCGTCAAAGTATCCGGAAGCAATTCCAGTCGCGGATATTAACTCGGTTTCGGTGATAGATGCCTTGCTAGAGGTTTTTAGTAGGATGGAATTTCCTCGAGAAATCCAATGCGATAATGGAACCTCCTTTACGAGCCAGTTAACTACAGAGTTTTTCGAACGGTTCGGGATTAAGGTGACCCACAGCTCGGTGCACCACCCGCAATCTAACCCAGTCGAAAGGTTCCATAGAACATTAAAGCGGTTGTTAAAAGTATTGTGTTTACAATCAGGAGAGGATTGGGAGAAAAACCTTCCGGCTACTTTACTGGCTTTGCGCACAGTCACGCATGAGAGCACAGGATTCAGCCCCGCAGAGTTAGTGCACGGAAAAAATTTAAGGACACCTGAAGGGCTATTGTACGAACATTGGGTAAACCCACAGGAATCGGAATCCTTCGTGACCGAATACGTTTTCGAGCTTATAAATAGAATGAGGCGGTGTCAAGACTTGGCGGTTGAACGAATGACGGAGGTCCAGGTTAAGCGAAAGACCTGGTATGATAAAAACGCGGTCCGACGGAAATTCCAAGTAGGCGATCAGGTTTTGTGTGTGGTTCTCGCAACCTCTAAACCGAATAAAATGGCGGTACAGTGGACTGGCCCTGGGGTAATTGAAAGTCAACTTTCGGACACCAATTACATTGTAAAAATGGCAAACAAAAATGATAAAACCCAAATATATCATGTAAACCTGTTGAAACCATACCATCAGAGACCGGAGAAAATTAACCTTCTAA
>BGPR01048646.1:1263-11502 GCA_013235015.1 Araneus ventricosus
CAATAGAAAGGTCTGAAACTGTGAAGTAGCAATAGAAAGGTCTGAAAGCGTGAAATAGCAATATGGATGTTGGTAAAAGACGGGAAACTGTGACGTCAAACGGCGTCTTGATTGATTACAACTTAGACGTTCTGAACACCCCTTCAAAAGAATTTTTGCTGGCGCCATCTGTTGACAGAATAAAGAACTAAACATTAAAATAACATAGAACGTACATTAAAAATGAATAATACTTTTTTATTTAATTTTTTTAGAACACTTTACTTATATTTAATAAGACTTTTTGAAAATTAAAGGTGTGATTGAAATAACAGTTATTTGGAATAGATATTTAAAAATAGCAATAGCAAAAATATTTGTTACTCAAAAAATCGTGGATTATACATCCCTACAATGGCAACGTGGTTTAGATTACGTAGTTCCGCTTTGTGAGAAGATTTCACCTGCACCTCCACATCATAATTTTTGAATAGGGAATTTATAATTTAGAAGTTGGCATAACCGAAAATAATTTTTTGAAAGAATTAAAGAAAATAAAAAGAGAGGGAAAATGCTTTCTGCTGTTTTAAAAAGCAATGGCAAATAAGAGGGACAAACCCTACTTTGATACACCGAAGGCAGGAAATCAGACAATATCATTGGCTAGCTTAGCCGAGAGTCGGTGACGTCATTCTTTGCTCTCGCACTTCGCGTGCGGAAATCATAACAAAACAAGAGTAGTCCTTTTCAAAATAATATATTTACTGAATGACTTCGGTTACAATCTTCAGCAGTGTCTTAACATATTTTTTTGCCCTGCATTTTCTGTTTGCTCTCTTATGAATTTCATATGATAATTTTTTAATGATGTTTCGGACTCGACACTTTTTCACACAGAAAACATTCTTCCGCGGGTTGCAACATTTTTCACAAATGAAACTATTTAAGACATAAAAAATAAATATTCTATACTATAAGAAATTATACTAACGAATTGGCTAATGATAACAACTTTGTTTGAAGGTCATTAATTGACAGGTTAGGCAAATGGATTTTTTTGTGTGTATGTGCACTTATGTTAAGTTTTGATCATTTCACCATCTATTTCAAACCAGGGCCGTATCGAGATGATCCAGCGCCCTTGGCGGAACAAAAGGCGACAGGCAAAGCTGTGCCCCCTCCCCCTTTACGTGACACATTTTCATCAATTTTTCAAATCTTCTATAAAACCCCTGCGCAGAAAAAACTACCTTCCTGCAAATATTTTTATACACAAATTTTGCATATTTTATGATTTATTAAATAGGTTTAATAAAAATTATGCATTCTTGAAAAATACTTTAATGAACTATATTCATGAAAAATACTTTAATGAACTATATTCATGAAAAATACTGTACACAACAAAATAAATGTATCATCAAATAAATTACAAATTGCACATATTTTCTAAAAGACAGAAAATAAAACAAATTCTATATCTTTTTGCAGCTATTGAACATTGGCTTTTGTGTGATGCATAATAAAGAAGACAATTTATTTGCTTCACATTATGTATAGTGTATAGTACATAAATTACTAATTAGAAATAAAAGAAATTAGAGCTGAAATTAATAATTAATATCAGATGAATTCAAATTTTATTAATATCAAATGACTTTTTTTAGATCACAGTTTCCCAACCTGTGGTACGCGTACCCCTGGTACGAGGGGGACAGGTTAGGGGTACTCAAAAATCATTTTGGTAATGGTGAAAAACACAAAATATAAAAATCTCCCAGAATTTCGTTTCATCAGGTTTGTTTGAAAAATGAAAATTTGACGAGTTCGAAAGCCTATTTACGGAATAAGAAAAAGGAGAAAGTAGATTAACATTTAGTAATTGAGTAATTGTTAGTTTTCGTCGTATATTAATATGAAATTATTAAAATGCTGTTTTCATTTGTTTTGACGTTGAACAATTACTGTTTTGAAAAATGGAATAAAAAGTAAATAAAAAAAATCACAAATTTTTTTAAATTCGTAAGAGTCGTTTGATTCTTAAGCTAACCTAAGTCCTTTGCGTTATGAATAAAGACTTCTTTTCGCGAAGAGGTGGTTGAGGACGGGGGCTGACACTAAGGGGTACGCGAGTGAAAAAAGTTTGGGAATCACTGCTCCAGATGTTTAAAAATTCAAAATGGGGAATTCCCTGTAATATTTGGTTAAAAAGTTATAGATAGTTAGCAATGATTGTTAGTGGAAAATCAGGAATTATATTTTAATTACAATTTTAATTTCCTTGCTTTGAGCGAAGCGAACTCATTTATTACTTCATTGAAGTCTGGTTTTGATGCTTTTTCGTATTCTATTGACAAGAATGCTAAATTTGACAGTCTACTTTCACTCATACTCGACCTTAAGTAGTTTTTAATTATTTTTAATTTGCTGAAACTGCGTTCACAAGATGCAACACTCACAGGCATTGTCATAAATATCAGATGCTATTTCGATGTTGGGATAAACATTTCTTAACCCATACTTTGAAATAACTTTCAAATTATCGATATGGGCAGCTTGTGCTAATGTTTTTCACCAGCTCTTTCACCTGAAATTTGAAAGTAGCTACTTAGTTCACTAATTCCAAAGTATCAATATCTCTGTTACATTTGGCACCAAAAGCAGCTGCACATTTTTCGAGATAAGATATAGAGTTTTCATTTAAGGCCTTTCCTGAGAGGAAACTGAAGTCAAAAGAAACAGTGTGATAAATATCGGATCTGCTTTTAATTTCACTTATTAATCTGTTATACACTTTGAAGCATTCCAGATCAAACGATTTCTCAGCGCAGATCAGGTGTGCCTCGTCTTCAGCCGTCTCTCCAGTCATTCTCTTTACCTTTCTTAATCGTTTGACAGTGAAACTGCTTTCGTTGGACATTGAATCGCAAATATTTTTGGCTTTGCCTGCGTATTTAGGAACTCCTTCATCACGCAGATGTTGAATGTTTTTCGCCAAACAAGATAGGAAACTTGATGCTACGTCAAGGTTTGCACTCTTTCCTTGCAGTGATTTGTTAGTGCAGTCCAGTTTTACTAATACTTCAGACCACATCTCTAACAGGCACACAAATTCATAATCAACCTATCTGAGAAGGATCATCCCAGATAGCACGTAAGTTTGCAGCAAGTTTGATTTTGACTTGATATTAGCTTGTCATAGCAAATTTGACGGGTCAAATTTGAAGCGAACTTGTAGCAAACTCGCCGTGAAAACTAACGCCACCTTCCTTGCATTGCAAGTCTGCTGCAAGTTCACCATGACAAATAGCGCCACCTCCTTTGCAAAGCAAATTTGCAAAACAAGCTTGATGCAAAGATAGCACAAAGAGATAATTATCGTTGTCTCTGTTTAAAAAAAACATCCGATTTTTAATAGCATCTCCTAGACCGTCCTTCTTTTTATTAATTCAATAAATCATTGATAATTTGTGAAAAAACTAACTTTTTTATAAAAAAAATTTTGAAACATTTTCCATCTTTTTACTAAAAGTTTTTACTTTAAAGAAAACTATATCGCCTTTTTCTTAATGTTGAAATTTTAACATTTATAAACAAAATTAAGCCTAAAAAACAGTCAATGTTTGTTGAAAAATAATAACTTATACATTTTGTCCCATTTTAAAGTAATTACTTTTGAACTCTAATTTCATAATTTATTCTACTAGCAAAACGTTGTTATTAGCGAAAATCGCTCTCTCTTTGACTTCAAATCATATTCTCAACTCAAAAAATTAATGAAATCAAGAAAATAGTTTAAAATGAATCGTATGCGAATCGAATCGAACAATGTATTAGCGAAATCTATCTTCGCCTCTCGTAGTCGAGCTGGCGTAGTCGACGTCTGGTTACTAAGCGGTAGGTCACGATTTCTATCCCGGGTTGTGTTCGCACTCTGTTTTTGCTATAATTTGCAATGAGTTTGCACGACAAGCTTGCTGCAAGTTCGTTCCATGGTGACTTCGAAGCTTTCGTTAACTTGCGGCAAGCTTGCACTCTTATCATGACAAATTTGTGGCAAGCCTGCACCCTTGTCATGACAAATTTGTGGCAAGCTTGCTGCAAACTAAAATTGCTATCTGGGATAGCGCCAGATGCTGTATCAGTCGTACAGTTGTTGCCTCTATCTTTCCTAACACTTTGTGTACAGATGGTAGGTTCTTCTAAAGAGTTGTCACGGCTTGACGCCAAAGTACTATCTTGTATCACAATGTCTCTTAAGAGTCGTTTTAATACAATCTAGTAAAGCCTCCCATCTTAAAGTAGACATACTAAAAAAGTTGAAAAATTCCACCCACTTTTCCAAAAACACTGATCATCAGAATTGTCACTTCCGCAGCATGCACGCCAACGATATTTAGACTGTGTGCTGCACACGGTACAAATTTAGCAAGGTCATTTATTTTGAAGATATGTGCTTGAACACTTTCATATTTTCCTGCCATGCTCGAGCCATTGTCGAAGCCTTGCCCCGACAGTTCTGAATATCCAAGCCGTCACTAACTCAGCTTTTCCATTATTTCTTCCCGTTTTCTGATGACTTATGACGAAGTCAACAAAACTTTCCTCTACTGAACATTCTCCATCCTTAATATTAACATATCTGATGATTTGACTCATCTGTTCTATGTGCGCCGTATCAGGAGTACAGTCAAATATAATGGAGAAATACTTAGCACTTTTTACCTTGTTCAGTATTTCAGAATGAACTTTATTTACTAAAATTTCTATGACCTCATTCTGAATTTTAGGAGAGAAATAGTTTGGAACATGTTTTTTACTTTTAATATTTTCTATGTGCTGAAACAGTTGGAGATTATAGCGGCTAATAAGCTCCAAAGTACTCAAAAATACACCACAGTTGTTGTCACAGATCGGTCGGAACTTCCTCTTAAAGGTAAGTTGTTCCTGGGACAATGGAGAATTACATCCATAATACACTTGAGAACACACCGCCACTTTTCTGTTTCAGCTTGTTTGCACTTTTCGATGTCTGCATCTATAGAATTACCAGCTTTCAGTCGAATAATTCTTTCCATTCTACATATGAGTGTCGGTGAGTTGACGATGCTTCGTGAACATGAATGAATGGGTTCAAGTGTTTCCAATTATTAAATACTTTTTCAAAATCGGAGATTTGTCGGCTTTTGAAAAGAGAAGGCAAGGGAAACAAAACAGCTTGTCCTTATTTTGACTGCAGAACAACCATCACCTTTTTACAATACATTGATGTATTTTTATTTATTTTTTCGTTTTGTTTTAAGCTGAGCGGCTAGCTATAATTCAAAGGGCTAGAGGTTTGTTGCAGGGCTTTTGGGGGCATTCACTGATTTATCCTTGCATTTTTTAAAGTTCTATACTGCTGTATTATTATGCAGTTCTTGTCTGTTTGCAAGTACTGCATACTAACACAGCACTAATACATAACTATGCGGCGATCGTTTTAAAACAATGATTGCTGATGCAGTTTAAAGCGGGGAAAGGAAACTTCCTTTTAAGAAAATAACTTGATATATTTTAAATTTTAATCTTCGAATAGTTAAATTGGATTGCATAAAGGTTGAAAATATGTTAAATACCTATGCGAAGTTTCAAGCTCAAAAGATACCATAAAACGAGGATTACTTTGCCTTTTCTGGGGTAACTTTGCACAAGTATAAAATTTTTGTTGAAGAATGAAATAGATACCAACTGATTAGGGGTACGGGATTGAGATTTTTTCGCGTTCCTTGGCAACATCTATTAGTGTATTTCATTCCTTAAACTTATGTAATAATCATTCAAGAGGTTACAGAAGAAAAAAAAATATTTTGAGCCAGTATTTAAGGGAAAATTTTAGTGCTAGAAAACCTGTCTCTGGTAAAGAAAATACAACATTTCTGAAGGCAAGTGCATTTAAATGTGAAAGATAATAAACCCAGCTTTCATTTTGTTACTTTGAATTCCAATTATATTTGTCAGTTGAGTTGAAATATTTTTTTTTTCTGGCGTGGGAGTACTTTGCAGAAAAGAGGGTTTCTTTGCACGGTACAGAGCAACCACAGTTGGTTTTTTAATTTATTTTGTACTAAAGAATAAGAAGGATAATGCTTTCTTTGGCTTCATGTATGCCTAGGGTGTGTAAAAGGAAGTTAGGAACTTGTAATTATATGGATCCAGATAACCTAGAAGCCTGCTTTAATGCCACTTCATAAGGTTAATCTACTTTTAAAGAGGCAGAATCTTTTTTTTTTGTACCTTAAGCGAAACGTTTTTTTACAAAAGAGAGAAAATTTCATGTTAAGAAACCTAATAATCCCCTGGTTTCCTCCAATGAGAAGGAAAAAACCGTTGTAATTTGTATAGTCCAGTTCAGTGACTTAGGTTTTTCTGTCAGTAGTGTAGATCTTAAAATGATAACAAATGTTTATAATACTAATAAGGTGTAGTAACAGATAGATATTAACACACCCGGCAATCTATATGTATAAAAGAGAAAGTCACTCTCTGACCCATCTACGAATCTTCCAAACCACTGGGCTAGAAACTTGAAATATGGTATGTGGTTGCTTCTTGGGTAAAAGGTGCTCACTGAGGAAAGATTTTTCGGAATTTAATTCATAAATTAAAAATTACCTTAAATTTTAACATTTTTCACAATAACTTCGGACCATATTATTCCACAAAAAAAAAATTAAAATCCTCCTAAAGCAAAAAAATAGCTTTTCAATTATACCAATTTCATTTTCATGCAACATTCTGTTTAAATTTGATTAATTTTTGAAAGTTTTTTCAAGCACAATTTATAACAATGCTGCTATCGTCTACAGCTTTTTTTGGAGAAAGCTCGGGTTTTTTTAAAAAAAGTAAAACTATAAAAGACATGAAAATATTTTATGCCGAGAAACAAGGTGCCAATAATGTGTGACTACCTGGACACGAAGTCGAGGGCGTCAGCTAGTATTTGGATAAAGGGATTTTTAAAACGCCATCCTTATTTGACCGAATACAAAGGCGTAAAATTGATTATAATCAGGTATTTATAAAATGTATTTTTCTTGTATATTTCCACCCAGGTTTTCAATTAATGTAGTTAACATTGCACATAGTGAGTTTTCTATGGAAATAAAAAAAAACGGGGTAAAGAATCCTCACCAATAAGGTAACTTTGCACCAAAAATTCGAAAAATTAATTTATTAGACATTACTATATGATCCAAATTTTGTTGCAAAACGTTTCTCTAATAATCACTAAACGAGGTAAAAATCATAAAAAAACTTTTCTTTTAGAGAAATAAATATAAACAATCTCGAATTTCTTTCTGCAATCAAGAATCGATGCAAAGTATCCCCGTTTTACGGTATAAATTTGAGGAAATACCCTCATAATTTAGTTTCTCTTGGAGAGCAACTGAAATTCAGTTTGCTGCAATTTCGTTGTCTTTCTGAATAGTAGCAGTATTTAGCAGGACATTTTAAATAAGCTACCCTATATAATCTGGCTTCGAAATTATAAAAGAAAATTATGTTTTGACATGTGTAGTAAAAAATTATTCACAACAAATACTCATATTTCCTTGAATATTAAAAGTACCTACTTTTAATTTTAATATAATCCTCCGCTAATATCCCAGATATCACGTAAGTTTGCAGCAAGTTTGATTTGATATTACCTTGTCATGGCAAATTTGACGCGTCAAGCTTGAAGCGAACTTGTGGCAAGTTCGCTGTGACAACTAGCGCCACCCTCGCTTGACACGCATTTGCTGCAAGTTCGATGTGATAAATAGCGCCACCTCCTTTGCAAATCAAACTTGCTGCAAGCTTGCAAAACAAGCTTCCTGCAAAGAAAGCACAATAAAGAGATAATTATCTTTGTCTCTGTTTTTAAAAAATATCCGATTTTTAATAGTATCTCCTAGACCGCCCTTCTTTTTATTAATTCAATAAATCAATGATAATTTGTGAAAAAAATAACTTTTTCATAAAAAAAAATTTTGAAACATTGTCCATCTTTTTACTAAATATAGAACTCGCACTTTAAAGAAAACTATATCGCCTTTTTCTTAATGTTGAAATTTTAACGTTTATAAACAAAATTAAATCTAAAAAACAGTCAGTGTTTGTTGAAAAACAATAACTAGACATTTTGTCCCATTTTAAAGTAATTACTTTTGAACTCTAATTTCATAATTTATTCTACTAGCAGAACGTAGTTATTAGCGAAAATCGCTCTCTCTTTGACTTCAAATCATATTCTCGACTCAAAAAATTAATGAAATCCAGAAAATAGTTTAAAATAAATCGTATACGAATCGAATCAAACGACGTATCAGCGAAATCGATCTTCTCCTCTCGTAGTCAAGCTGGCGGAGTGGTATCAACGCCTGGCTACTAAGCAGTAGGTCGCGAGTTCTATCCCGGGTTGTGTTTCGTACTCTGTTTTTGCTATAGTTTGCACGGCAAGCTTGCTGCAAGTTCGTTTCATGGTGACTTCGAAGCTTTCGTTAACTTGCTGCAAGCTTGCACTCTTGTTATGACAAATTTGTGGCAAGCTTGCACTCTTGTCATGACAAATTTGTGGCAAGCTTGCTGCAAACTAAAATTGCTATCTGGGATATTGTGCCAAATTCTATTTGTACAATATAGTTGCTCTAAATGTATCTAGCATAAAACACGCGAAAAAATTGGGGGCGGGATTTCATTAAAAAAATATTTTATCACCCCGAAAATACGTGCTATTTTTACAAAAATTTAGGTAAGAATTGCATACAGCAAACAAAATCAATGATGAAAGTCAAAAATCATTATCAGTTTTCTGTCCAATGGTATGAGCCCCAATCATTTTCACTTTCTGGCTCTTCTCCTAGAAGTCCTCGCGACTGAATCTTCACTGTAAAAATGAATTCCTATGATTGTGAGTTTAACAACTCTCCACAACTGATTTTGAACCATTGCACCTGTATTAACTCTATTTTTTTTCTTTTTTGCATTTTACGAATTATATTTAACTTTCGGACACAACTGTATCTGACGATGTTAATAGCGAAATGAATGTTTCTAGAACATCTATACTTATAAAAGGCAATGTTTGTGTGCGTGTGTGTTTGTCGGCGATGTCCAGACGAATCTATCGCACTTACAGCCATGAAATTTGGTACACAGGTAGTCGTAATGGTGACTGAATGCACCTCGAAGCCGAAATTTTAAATTTTAATCTAGAAATTTTTTTATTTAATGTTTTCTGTTGTTTTGGTTGATTTTTCGCACTAATTTGTCAATAGAATGGTTTCGAATAATTGTACGACAAAAATAGATAGACCATCGGAAAGAGCACGCGATTTCCGTTCTAATGAAGTTAGTTTTGAATTTCTAACGTAATTTACTGAATTTTGAGAATTTTTTAAAAAATAGTCAGTTTCACCACCTAAATTTTAGTTTTGTTTTTAAATTTGTTGCATCCGACTTTCTAATAACACTATTATTTTCAATTTTTTTCAGCTTATAACTAGAACGGTTCTCTCTGATTTAAAACAAGAACGGTTAAAATATCTTTTCCCGTTTTTTTTAAATTAAATAATTCCTGGGCAGATGAAAGTCATTTTTGTCGAGCGAAATTTCTTCAGCGATAGCCTTCCGGAACGCAGCTTTCAATTTGATTGGATGAAGGGTCAGGTGACGTCATAACCTTCGGAGCTTTTTGTCATGTTCTAAGAATTTTTTTTCATTTTGTTGAAGTCCTGATTCCACGGGCAACAATTTTTTTATATTGTTTTGGATTAATGTACTCTGTACTGTTTTTCTACATGTTATTATCGCGGAAAAAATAAGCGGGGAAATCTATAATGTGTATCTTTTGTTTTGATTTTGTTTTGAAAACTTTTTCGTGTCATTGTGGGCGATTTTTTTTTATTTTGTTGAAGTCCTGATTCCACGGGCATCGCCGTGCGCGTACTGCTAGTGTGTCAATAAAAAAACTAGAGAAAATGATCCTTCAAGCAATGCAGAGGAATATTTAACACGAGTGATATTTATATCTATAGTTGATTATTTTATTTAAGAACTTAAGTTAAGGTTTATCCCAGGATTTTATCTCTGGAAGGTATTATACCATCGAAGAATGCAACTCAGAACGACAATGATATCCAAGCAGCTATGAAGTATAACAGGTCGGAGTTTCAATTAAAAGTAAAACCAGAATTCAAAATATGGGAAAGTGTGATTAGGTTGACAAATTTTGTA
>BGPR01048647.1:0-11502 GCA_013235015.1 Araneus ventricosus
ATATATATATATATATATATATATATATATATATATTCGTAAAGTTAAACAAATTAAAGGAAGGAAGATCAGAGAATAAAAATAATACTCTATTTAAAATAATGCATTGCTTTCTGAGGTACGATAAATAAAGTAATCTGAATCGATGTTCCTTTTTCATTAACATATACTTCAAAATATAGTATTAATATTGCCTGATTAGAATTTTTTGAAATAATATATTGAAATAAAGCGTATTTCATGTTAGAATATCTGTTTATTTCTCTGTATTTAGTTTTAACGACTGATTTTAAATCGCATTTTCATAATTATACGAATTTATTAATTTTACTTATAAATTTGAACCTCATAAGCTCAAGTTCCAAACTCCATTTTGAGTGATTTTCTCTATCCAAAGAAAATGTTTAAAACCCTCTCGTATCTAACCAGGCGGTTTCTGGTGGTCTACAGGTTTCGCCTTAACGCCTAAGATGGCCAGTTTGAGACGCTTGCCTTCTTCTGAGGGGTAGGGTAGATGGATGACTTCATTGATAAGAGTTTTAGAGGGTCCAATTATCCTTTTTGGGGTCTTTTTCACAGCCCGTTTCAGTCAGGGTCACCTGGGTTCTACCCTGGAGGAAAAACCGCGAAGAAATCAATCAAAGTAGGTCACTGACTGCTTTATTACCTTGAATAGAGGGGAGTGTGATGGTGGGGTAAGGACCACACTGAATGGAGTTTACTTCAACGTGGCATCCTCTCCAAAATTCCCGGTTTTAACTCTCTCATACCGAGCGAGGCGGTCTAAAAACCTCTCCTTAACAGCGACGAAGGCCGGTCTGAGGCGTTTGGCTTCTTTTGAGGGGAGGTGAGGTTCTGAGATCGCATAGGAGATAAGCATGGTAGGGGGTTCAATTATCCTTGCCAACCACAGCCCATTTCCGTGCGCTTTAAGGGAAGGTTATAGCTGAGGTGGTGGTGGGGAAAAAGACCACCCAGGTTGGAAGAGTCCAATTCATGTCGTTTCCTTCCAAAATGTCCCGGTTTTAAAGGAGTTAGAAGAAAAAGTCATCTCAGGATTAAGGAGTTAAAGGAGCTGGGAAGAAAATGTCCCCTAGGGATTAAAGAGTCAATGTATAAAGTACAATCCGATGAGAAATAACTATTATAATTCAGTAGTATACATGGTTATCCGTGCGGTGGAAGTCAGCTATCGGGTTCTTTACTAAAGTCGACACTATCACATCTCCCTTAACTAATCTAGTAACTATCAACTCATTAAACTTCGATGAATAAGTGAAACTAATTATATTTGATGAAAATTCATAGAAGTAGTAATTATTAGTATAAATTTTTTTATAGAATTATACTTTCATTCATGCGAAATTATTTTATCAGTAATTATAAAAATAATACTGCAATAAACTTAAAACATTCTTCACGACTTTTTCTTAAATATTATAAAACATAATCTTTACTTCAACATTTTTGAAAACATGTTTTTTCTCTTTCTCGAACATTTTTTTTCTCTTTTTCGGTTCACTTAACGAGATTCTCTGTTTTTTTAATCATGGCAGCACCAAACGTGGTATAGTATGCTGTTCGAGTCGCGGCGTTTATTTAAAGTTTGTGAGATTCGCTTGTGATTTTTCCTTTTATCTTTTTTATATTTTTATTCCGAAGAGACTTATCTTAATAAAAAGAAGGATTCTCGCAGTTTTGCTTCCGGCCATGTATTGTAAACGCAACTCACGAAGTAATTTTCTTTTATTTTCTTTTCACTTCAGCTATTTAACGACCAAGAATTTTTTCTCAAGGTAGTTATGTGCATGTATGAACAGCAATAGCTCCGTAGGAAATAAAAATCAATAGGAATAGTTATGAATTATTCCTTCATTCGCAATTTATCTTAACATATAAACAGGAGAAAGAGAAAGCTATTTCTTAGAATTTCTAAAATTATTTCAGTTGCTCTTGTTTGTTTTGGAATACTACAAAGAATAATAAAATTTTTTAAAAAGTTAAAATTTTTAAAAAATCTAATTTTTAACTAGAAGAGCGTTTATAGAAACAGTTTTTATTAAATTTATTTTATATTTAAAAATACATTAAACCAGGTAATTAAAAAGATGAATAGAAATATTGTTATAAAGATGTAATGTCGCTCTCCTGCCTCGCTAGTTTTATAGTTGGGGAGGGAGTTTTACACGGGTAAGCATGGAGTGACAGGCAGCGGCCATTCCGGGACCCCTGACCATGGCGACCATTTTGGCGATACGGTGACAAATTTGACGACCTTGGCGACAAATCGATGATTCCAGAAAATACGACCTTTTCCCGATATCTCTATTAGGAAAGGAAATACGCTTCAATATACGAGATAACTCCATGTGACGTCACGGCCTGTCGGAGAGAGTATATAAGGACCGCGTTTGGATCAAGGAGAGTAGTGTTGATCCACTGTAACGACTTTGGAGTTTCGTCTGCAGTAAAAGCTAGAAACCGGTGAGCTGAGCGCTATTTAAAGTGCAGTTATGGTCGTTATTAGTGATTTGGTGACTGCTTATGTTGTAAATCTGAAAGTACTGAACTGTTATTTCCTGTGAATTATTGTCTGTTTACGTTGCTAATCTGTATAAGATCTATTGTTTCCTGTTACCTGTCATACGTGTTTTCCTGCACATTTGTGAATAAACCTTCATTCTCCATTATCCTGCGTGTTTGTGTGTTTTCACCATACATCCACAGAAAGACTTTTGTAACAATATTTATGCGTTCTTTGCCAAATAAAAAGAAATATCCTTTGTTTAAGATTTTTGTCCTTGTGAGGATGGCATGCTCTTGCTTCTGCAACTCCCGTTACTATTTCTTTCTACCCGCTCCTCATACTATTTTTAGAAAATATTAGATGTAAGGATGGTTTAATGGTAAATGATTCAATTTTTTGCTTTTATTGTAACACTAGCCAATATACACGGTTCATGTCCTATATCTTTAATAAAAAAAACTTATAAAAAATACCGTGATATTCAAAACCTTCTCTTATCGTCTCATACATTTTTAAGGTCATAATGAAAATGTTAGCTAAACTAAATAATTTTACAAACAGCCGAAAACTATTTTTCTCCATAAGTAATAAATAATCTTTAAAGAATGACAGGAAATTTATTAAATTATTGTGAAGTTTCATATTTATTCAGTGGTGGCTCGTCAGCTCAGAAAAAAAGCAGTGCTGCAAAAGTTTTACAGACCTAAATTGTAGGAAATTGTGTGCCGATTATTTTGGTAAAATGATGATTACTAAAAATTGATAGTTTTTAAGTTATAAGCAAAACACTAGAGAAAAAAAACTTTTTCTGTTTTTCGGCTATAACTAAAATTCCAAAAAAGATTATTGGTGGCAAACCTCAGAATCGTAATCAGCACGCGAAAAAATATAAAGAAGCAAAAATTACAAATTCTCCAGAATTGGAGAATAAGAATGATGCAAATTCAAGTAAGCATTGTGAGTGGGAATTTAAACATTTGCTTATTAATTCAGTCATTTTGAACAATGAATTTAATTCTGTATCGACCGTTCAAAACAAGTAGTCAAGTTTTGAATCACTTTTTAAGTAACAGGAAATCTCTAAACAATTTCGAGTCAATAGACTATTTTGAATATCAATAAGGTGAGCGAAATATTATTCCAATATCTCTTTTTCTCATGTTTTAGCTATTTTATATTAACGTTACTAAACAAATCTTGGGCGCCGCCTTGTTGTTTTCTTCCGCAATTGAGCACAATGAAAGTACTGTTTTTAATTAATAAAAACTTAACTATTTAATTAATAGTGAAGAAATATTCACTAAAACCTTGTTTAGGCTTCATAAAATTCTCCGAGCAAAATTTCAAAAATAATTTTATTCAGGAGTTTCAATTTTTTTTACCATACAAAAATAGTACCATTTCAGTTTTCTTTAGATAGATTCTTAGATCAACCACAAATTGCATGCTTTTTCTTTTATTTTTTTAAATAGTGAATCTATTGTTTGTTAAAAATCAAACTGTAAAAAATGTTGTGGAAAAAAAGGGAATTATCAAGAATATGTTTAATAAAATCTTAAAAATACACTCAGTATTAAAATCAATGTACTAAATAGAATGCCAAAACAAGTTATGGCAATAATATGATTTACAATAAATTATAAAACATATTATTAAAACGTATAATTTAAATACGGCAATAATATGTTTTCTAAATTCTAGTAAATTTATAGATGTTATTACCGTAATAAGAAGAATTAATTTTATATTCAGGGTTCCACTTAAATAAGGGCCACCCCCTCTTAACTTCAGAAGAACGACAGTTATAGTCATGAAAGTAGAGTCCAGGTATAGTAAAATGGCTATGCGATGAGCCCACTTACAGCACCATCTGGTGGCAAACTTGGGAATTAGCGTTCCTATCTCGAAAATGCCACAAAATAGAGGGAAAATGTGAATTACAAAGTTGTAGAGTGTTATCGATTTAGTACAAAAAGACACTTGGTGCACATTAATGCGAAGAGCAGTACGCTTGCACATTTGTTTGTTCACGTTTTCCGAAATCGCGATGTCGCAAGACACGGACAAAAGGAGAAAATGTTATTTTTCGGGCAAAAAATTACCCCATTTTACTTTTTCTTCTGCGAATAATTTAAACAGCAGGTGTTTGGACCTTCCCGCCAACATTGCAGGACTTTCGATAACGTATTAGTGTTGCTTGTGCTAGATCACCAAGTATACATTAGAAAAAGTGTGCAAAGTGAAATTCAAACAAGGGCCCAAATCTGTATTGCAGATGACAGAGAGAACTTTGAACACAAAAAATAAAGGTATCGTGTGATATGTAATTGTTTTGAGAAGTCACAGTTTCGGAAATCGAGAACAAAATAATGTGCATTTTAAGTGTTGTGTTCTTCGTATTAAAGTGCGCATAGTGTCTTTTTGTATTAAATCTATAATGCTCTACAACTTTGTAATTGACATTTTCCCGCCATTTTCTACCGTTTTCGAGATATAAACGCTATCTCTGAAGTTAGTCACCAGGTGGCGTTGTAAGTAGTCTCATCGCATAGCGCATAGACGTTTTACTATACCTAGACACAACTTTCATCACTGTAGCTGCCGTCCTTCTGAAGATAAGAGGGGGTGGCCCTTAATAAATGGAAACACTGTATGAGAATTTTTAATTCCCCATTTCTATAGATTTTATATTAAGAATGCTTCCATAAATTTTATAAAAGGCTATCTTTAAAATAATATTTATATATTGTATCTATTGTTGTTTCTATGCATATTAAAACATCTGACTCACACACTATTAAATAGCACCGGAGCTTTAATTAAATTTCTCAAGCATATGTAGTTTTTTGAAAACCATTTTTTGTATCAATGCATGTTTTTACTTTTAAGCTAATTCTTTCAGTTTATCTTTCAGTAATTTGGATAATATTCAAACTTTATACATAAATATGCTGATTAAAACAAACACACAAATGAAATTAATAGGCATTTATTTATCAGTATTAAAGAAGATAAAAGTAAATATGAACACATGTATTAGTGAATAAGTAGATCAAAATATTTTGATTCACTTTCCATACTCCCGCTACGAATTTTTTTATAATTTTTTTCAAATCATTTAAAGTAATTAAAAAATAAGCAGATTATTAATTATTAAATAAGAAGATCAAAATATTTTAATTCTCTTACCATACTTATGTAAAGAATTTTTATCATTTTTTCAAATTTTGTATACGATACTCCTTTGATATTAAAATATTTTCTGTTTTATATTTGTAAAGGTTTATTTTTTTCTAATTTGTCCCCAAAAAAAAGTACACGTTCAGAATCGGATAGTGTTAATGCATTGATTTATTTGAATTAAAAAGTGTTTACATACTTTTTGTCACTAAAAAAATTTAAACGAGCTGCTAATGTCATTTATTTCTCAAATCACTTACATTCCTTTGCCTTCACTGCATTTACTAATGGGATATTTTTGTACTTGCAGGAAAGAAGAATGTATTTTGACAATTTTTTTTATTTGATCACATGTAATTACTTTTATTTACTGTAAAAAATCAAATATTACACGTTATAAATTCAATAAAAATATATTTATAAAGCAAAGTAATTTGAAGTAGAAGTAAATTATTGCTATTTTAGCTCTCTCTCTCTTTAAACATATATATATGAAAGATCAGGCTTTAAAAAAGGTGAAAGGCAGTCCATTGTCATCAAGGAAGAGACGATATTTGTTTAAATCTTCTTTTATTTAGGCAAAGGGATTATTTTATGCGTATTTCCATGACCAGAATTTAGAAGTTTACGCCCGAGCGGCGCGTTGTTGTTCAAAGCTTACATGCCGGCGTGAAAAAAGGCAGAAAAGAATGCGCAGAACGCTTAAGTAACCAGAATAGGGAATTTCCCCTTTAGAACTCGTGATTTGAAAAGAAAGTTGTAGTGCGTTAATTATGATGAAAGTAGAAGTATTTAAAATGAGGTGTTGTTAAGATTATTTAGGAAAGTTAAAAAATTGAAATATCACGTATATATATATATATATACATGGATGGTTTGTACAGTACAATTAATTTAACCTGGCTAAAGCTTGTCCACAGCCAAGCTTCTATATTAATTGTTGAAAACTCCATTTACTTTGATTGCCTATTTCATTATTTTTAATAACAACAGTGTTCTTTCACTTGTTGACATATAATGCTTAAACTTGATTTTTTGTTTATGGTATCTTTAGTAATTTCAATTTATTAGATTTTATTTAAAATTGATGTATTGTTCAAATAATGACTTTTTAGTATAGGATTTGATTCTTGATATGTTTTGTTTACTTTATTTCTGTATCATTATATACTAGTTATATTTGGATTTATATAATATATATATATATATATATACTGATTCCTTTTATATTTAATTTTACATCACACAAACACCACACAACACACTTTTTACACTATTTACACTGCACGGAATACTTTTTATCTCTTTTAATGCTTAAATTGTGGGTTTCAATTGAGAGTTCCTTTACCCACTTCATTTATGAATTACAGCTAACTCATTTCTGCCAAAATACACGAGCGTCACTTACCGGTTGGGTGCATGCGCAACATCTCATTCCATTTTGCAAGTGGCATGCATGCGCCACCAACTTTCTTAAATAATTTTTAACGACCCCTCATTTTTAATTATTTCCACTTCCATCGTAATAAGCGCACTATGACTTTCATTTCGAGTCACGAATCTTCCGGGAAAGTCCCCTTTTTGCCGTATATTACCTCTCATCGCATTGTTAACTGCCTTTTTTTATTCAAGCATGTAAGCTGACAACAACAGCGCGCCGCTCGGGCGTAAACTCTTCAATCTTGGTCATGGAGATACGCATAAAATAATCCCTTTGCCTATAAAAAATAACATAATATATTCAATGATTGCATAAAAGAAGATGGAATCAACTAAAGTCTTTTCTTTGACTCAGATATTCTACATTTCACCTTTAATAAACATGTTTAATATATGTATACCAGCGGGAGTGGTCTCCCTTAAACTTTCTCGTATACTTCCCCAAACAGGTGCTCCCCCCCCCCCCCGCGTGGTTAAAAAGAAAATTCGAACTTACTGTAACCCAGAATCCAATGACTATCTGAAGGTTTTTCATTGTCGATTATAGCGATTGTAAAATATTTAGGGAAAGAATCAAATTCAAAGAGATGCGTACCGATTAAAAAACAACTATCACACACTGCTACGTTCCACTCTTGCCAGCTCAAGGACAAAGTGACGTAATCCTTCCAAGCGCACAGAGATCGCTACCAGTACTGATGCGTATGGAAAATCGGATTAGAAAAATTAATTATGCAATTTGAACGCCTTTTTTTAACCGATTGAAACGAAATTTGGGCACAGATCTATAATTAATGTTAGCAACCGTCATACCAATGTTTATTTATCTAAGCCAAAGGGTTTAAGAGATATAATTTTTACAAGCATGCGATTATACTGTACGACAGGCCATCAACCCTTCGACGGATTTGGTCCAAAATTTGATACGGACCTACATTCATGACGATAAAACTTAGTACCAAATTTTATCCATCTAGCTATTCCACTTTTTGAGTTATAGTGTTCATATGAACGCGTACAGACAGACAGACTTCCCGCAGACGGATTTTGTCCAACATTTGATAGAAACCTTCAAATTATGTGTAAAGATCACAAATCAAATTTCATCCCCGTAGCTCTAATAGTTTTCGAGTTATCGTGTTCACAGACAGACGGACATAATTCCCAAATTGTGTTTTTCGGACTCGGGGAGGTCTAAAACGTGGAACTTCGTCAAAATCTGGAGTTCGAATTTTTTGACGATTACAATACTTTCTCTTTGTATACTTCGTATACGAGAGAGTAATAAAAGAATATGGAGGCTCACTTCGACTTACTTCTGAGTTCCCTTTCGACTGACAAGTCGGAAGTCGGATTTATATTATACCAAATAAAGAATATAAAATAATTAAAAGAATAAATTATAAGTAAATAAGCACATAAAAAGATATATTAAACAGTTACGCACTCTCAAATTCCAAAGTTAAGAATTTGTGAAGAACAATCCTTGAAATGTTTTGGAAACTGGGGTAAAAATGTTAAAGTATATGTCTTGTAGAAAAAAAGGATGAATTTTTTCAGTATGACTTTTACTTCATTAATCAATTTTAATCTCTTCGCATACAATGATGTGTCTGACTCCTGATTTTCCAGAAAACTTTGTAGCCAAAATATATATTTTCGTAAGGATGGATTAAATTACTGAATTTTGTATACAAGTGGAACTATTTACCAAAATTGAAGAGAAACAGATTATGCATTTTATCTGCCAGGGAGTTATTAATCAATAGACATTTTGAAAATAAATAAGTTTTATGTTAAATTTTCTAAGAAAATTTCTGAAACAATTTGTAAGATACTCGAAGCTTTCTAATTTTATTTCATGAATTATTTTTATATAATTATTATTTGAAAAGCAGATGAGTTATTTGTTAAATTTCTAAGAAAGCACCTGAGACAAAAAAATAAGTTACTTGTAGCTTTCTAATTTTTTTATGAATTATTATATTATAATAATAATTAAATCATTATTAATTATAATAATATAATTTATGTTAATATAATATATTAATATAATAATAATAAATAAATAATAGTTGTATGTATTATTATGTGAAAAGTAAATAAGTTTTACTCTAAATTTCTTCGAAAATATCTGAGATAAAAAAAAGTTTACTTGAAGCTTTCTAATTTTATTTTATGAATTATTTTTAAAGCATAAACTTGAGAAGTAACAAGCATTTGAATTTTTACACGTACTTTATGGGCACTTTATAATTGGCCTCTATTAAAATTGGTAGAATGCATTTTCATACGTAATATTTCATTCCTTTAAAAATTTGCAATGTGAAGTGTATGTTTATGTGCGATATGTAAGGAAATAAATGCTTCTTCCACTTTTTACCTAGAACTACGTTTCTCCCATTGCTGTCTGAGGAAGTAATTTGATTCACACACCAAAACGCCGCAGAAAGCATTGTATGGGCGATCCTCTATATCTCGGTAACTACATATGTTAAAAACATAACTAATGTCTTATTTTACAGATAAAGGGTAGCAACAGAAGTTATAAAAAATAATTTGAAATTCGGAAAAGTGTCATGCGAGTCAAGTAGTCCTACGCCTTTAACATCAGCGGCTGTTTGAAAAGACAGCCTCCTTTTTTCAGTAATCGTGTTTGTATAAAAAGACTGATAATCTTCATGATCAGTCGCATTCTTATATCTCCTCAAATGAGTTACTTCAGGATAAGAAATACCATTCGAATAATTCTTTTATCTCGAACAGAAAGATAAATACTTTAAAGAATAGTTCAAGGCCATTTTGCACTGAAATTTTATTACAAATTACTATAAGGAAGATGTTTCGTGGAGTTTAATTTGTATGTTAAAAGGTGTTTCGTGGAGTTTAATTTGTATGTTAAAAGATGTTTCTAAATATTTTATTTCTTCCTTCAAAATTCTGGTGTATGAATTTTTCATGATTATTTGAAAATATTAAGATATATAGAAAATATAAATATATATAATCATGAATATGTGATTATTTAAATATATTTAAAAGCGAAACTATATTTTATTTATACAGTCAAAAGAAAATGCAACTACGCAATTTAATTTATTTTAATATTACTAAAATATTATTAATACAGTAATAAGTATTTCGCGGCAATTCTTCTTTTACTTTTCAGAAAAAAACATCTTGAACTTAAGAAAGAAATAAACTATTTTAAATTTGAAGAATTCTTATTAAAATAATAAGCTCTTCATATTTTTTGCTGCTGTATTTCATAAGAATTATAATAAGTAGATGAAATACATATGAATTATATATTTTGAAGTTGATCTGTGCACTAAAAAAAGCATAATTTGTTTAAATAAATTCGAATAGTATGAATCCATGATCGTTTCATATTTTAAAAATAAATTAGTAAAACACATCGTGCATTAGTCAGAATTTAAAAATGCGTGACGTCAAGAACACGTAAATGACATGATCATTTACACTTGCCATGTGACCGTGACGTAAAGTGAGTTGACTCCACCTTTCATTGACGTTTACTTAACACTCTGATTCCTAAGGCCATTGAAATAAAGGGATCTCAAATACGGGAACGTCCGAGCTCCTCTATCAAACATAAGGGAAATTCACTTTCCCCTTCAGAAACCACAATAGCAGATGGTATTGTCCAAATTGTAAGAAAACTCCCCTCTTCCCCAAACACATTTGGGCGAGCCACTCTGACGAAGAAGGCACGCTCCACGGGTGCGAAATCAGTCACACTTTCAAAATCATTAATCAAAGGGGTGCAAATTTCAGAGTGACATTCGGTCGTTTCGGACGGCTATCGTCTTTTGCTTGAAGGGACGTATGGGACGGTCCCGTATCGATAGGGTTAACGCATATTAATTTCCCGTCATGATGAACCATGGTCAAGTGAAGAGGAAGACACCTAAGCTGATATCCTCTCTAAGCTTCCCCACCACACCAAAGGTTGAAAGTTTAATCCTCGACAGATGTAACGTGCACCAGGCCATTATGCACGATGGATATATCTTAAAAGCCGAGGCTCAAACCGCTATCCTTCGGTCCTAAACACGAGGCTTTGCGAAGAAGCTGCCGTTGTTCCACGAAATAATAAACACTACTGGACCTCGGACGAATAAATAAATCAAATCCGTGCCATGTAGAGCAATGAATCATGAGAAACATCTGCGCTGCATTTTAATGCAAGTATTAAAATGTTATTAGGTTCCAAAAATCACAAAGTCATGTGTACGACGATTTATACTTGAAAGAGATCCAAGTTCCATATACAGTAATACTTCATTACAACAATATTTTGGAGACCAAATAGAGATATTGTTATAGAATGT
>BGPR01048648.1:0-11500 GCA_013235015.1 Araneus ventricosus
CATTTCACAAACTTTTAGCTTAAAAAGCACAGTTTAACGTGGCAAATAGGTTTAAACATGTTAAGATTCACTATTCAAATTAAAAACCATAAAAAATATTTACTTTTACCTTTTTTAAAATTAACAAAAAAGCCTTTTTTGGAAATTTTTAAAAAATTCTAAAATTTTTTCTTTTTACACCAAAATTTTAAACATGTTTTTTTTTTCACTGATATTTTGATCAGAAAAGCTTCGCCACATGTATAAAAGAACAGACTCCCACTAAAGTCCCACGACTATATTCCTGTAGCTCGGCAACTTCGCTCTGTACACAGAAACACTTCTTTCTATTTTGTTCATTCCGATTGGATCGTATTATGAAAGATTCCTCAATAGTTTCATTAGACCTATCTTGACGTTTTCGATTTATAATCGAAACCGCCCAAGTTAAACTTATTTTGAAAAATTGTGATGTCCCAGATCAAATCAATCGCTAATTCGAATGTAAACAATCTAAACTCGCGAGCTGTTGCCAAACGGCGATTAAGAAATTCGACCCTTTTTTGTCGCCACGTAAGAGAATTATATATATAGATTCTTTGCCTTTCATACTTTGCTTGCGGTGTAGTAAATAACACATTGTAATTTTTTAACATTGTTTTGGATTAACGGTACTCGGTGGAGAGGAAAAAGAAGACAAACTCAATAATATATATATTTTTGTTTTGATTTCGTTTTTAAAACTTTCATTTATGTAATTGGATGTGGGCTTTTTTTATTTTGTTGAAGTCCTGATTCCACGGGCAACGCCGTGCGCGTACTGCTAGTTTCTTCTAAATTTGACAAGACATCTGCAAGTTTTGGGTTAATTTAGGGTTAATAACTGCCAGATTACTTATTCGTAGCTGAAATAAGTCAAGTTTTTCCTCAAGCCGCATTTTCATGGCGTATGAATCGTTCAGCATTTACATGAAATGATTGGTAAACTCATAAAAAATTCAGGAAACTGCGTTATGGCACAAGATAACGTCAGTATAATGTAATTTTGTAACCCTTTTCTTCTAAATTTGACAAGACATCTGCAAATTTTGTCAAGATCGTCAGCAAATGCTCGTCAACATTGTCATTAAGCCATAGTTCGTTTGCATCCCCATACGTGATGTCTTTAGTAGCATACATGTGAATTGTGATTCACAAAAAAGAGTTACATAAGTTTTATTGAAGGTGCATTTGAAATCGAATAAAAAATTAAAAAAACAACAACATGTAATAAAAAAAAAAATCAAACAGACAAAAAAATTTCGTCAGAAAATAAAAGAAAATTTGATAAATTTTATTTAAGTATATTTGCTGAGTTAATGTTTCTTAACTTGTTGCAAGTAGATTTTAATTCAATAAATATGTGAACAATATAATAAAATGCAAGTGAATTATTTGATAAATAATTGCACAAATATGCTGTTTTCTTCTGTACATTGTAAAAAACTACTTTCCGAGTCTGCATTTCGATAACTAAGTTAATCCATTATGCCCAAGTCGCATTTAAAAAAAAACTTTGTAAACTAATATTACATGTCGTGAAATGAACTAGAAAATAACTAAAAAAACTCTTGCGTAGAAATTTCTTTTAGTACCCTTTTAAGCTTAGCATCTCTATTCAGGAAAGTAATTCCAAATGCAAAAAAACTATCAAAATCTAAAAGCATGCGAAATTTTAAAAAAAACAAACATATTCTTACAATTCTATTTACTGATGCATTTGTTAAATGCAAGTAAATTAACTGATGAATAATTGAGCACTACTATCCTTAACTCTTTGGCATACCACAGATCTACTTTCGATTTGAAAATAAAAAATTACATTATCAATCTAACGTTTAATATGTGCAGCATGCGATTGAATATAAAAGAAGCGAATACTTAAAAATACTTTTTTTGGAAAAATTATGCTGCAAAAATAATTCCTGTGAGTTCGTGATGCACTTTTAGAAGCATCTCTAAAACAAGAAGCTATGCATTAATGGGATAATGTAAAAAATTTATTTATTTTGAAAGAGCTAGCTGGTGTCATAACGTTCCAGCATTACTTTCGAATGGCTAATCCAATTTTGATTAAACTTGGTACACAGGTTTCTCATTAGCCGGCTTGAAATACTGAAGGGGTTAATAAGCCCTAACCCAGGACCCTCAAGGTAGGGTGGGGCAAAGTGTCCAAAATACATATAACAAATAGGCCGATTGACATGCTTGATGAAACTTGGTACACATGTTCCTCACTGTATGACTTGACGTGCTCATCTTAGCCCCAACCCAAACCCTCGGGGGTAGGGTGGAGCAAAGTCTCCAAAATAAATGTTACTGAAAGGTTGATTGACATGCTTGCCGATTTCGGCAGCTTGGGAGAGTTTGATGAAATTTGGTACACACATTTCTAATTAGCCAACTAAAAATACTATTGGAGTAAATAAACGTTAATTCAATCCGTCAGGATAATGTGGGACAAAGTCTTTAAAATACATTTAATAAATATGCGCCAATTGGCATGAATTTGATACTGCTGGCTCAATTTTGATGATACGAGGCACATATATTCCTCATATGTTGTCTAAAAGAAGTGTATGGTTAATTAAACGATAATCCAATATTCCTCTGAGAAGGGTGGGGGAAAATCTTCAAAATACATGTAAACTCTTGAGACGATTGAAATTCGGTACATATGTTTCTCAGTGGCTTATTAAACATACTCTAAGGGTAAATAAACTCTAACCAAACCCTTGAAGTTAGTATGGGGTTAAGTCTTTTAAATACATATAAATATGGGCCGCTTGGCATAAAAATTGATACGGTCGAGGCAAAATTGATGACACAGGGTATATATGTTTTTCACAGGCTGACTAAAAGTAATGTATGGATAAATAAATGCTAGTCCAATTCCTCAGAATATGGGAGGAGACGCAATCTTGAAAATACATGTAAATCCTTGAGCCGATTGACATGTTGTTGAATATGGCCACGGCGATTTTGATTAATTTTGGTACATATGCTAAGAATATTGTAGGAGTAAATAAACGCCAACCTCTAATCTCTAAAGTTAGGGTGGGACAAAGTCATTTAAATGAATGCGGCAAATGGACGACTGACATGAAATTTGATACGGCTCGGGCAACTTGATGAAACATGATACATATGTTCCTCATAGGCAAAATAAAAGCACTTTAGGGGTAAATAAATAATCCAAAACCTTAGGTAGGGTGGAGAAAAGACGTAGGCCGATTGACACGAAACTCGATATTGTTGGAACGATTTCGACATGAAGTACTGTTTGGGTAAATAAGCCCTAACCCAGTCCTTCTGGAACAATGTCTCCGAAATACACGCAAAAAAATGGACTAATCGAAATCGAAATGAAACTTAATTCGAAGGTTTTTAATAATGAAGCACCCCCACCCCCACGGGGGGGGGGTTAAATCGTTAGAGCATGAATGCTCTATTTCTATAATGTTAATTTTGAACTTCACTGTGGTACCATATGTACCACAGTGACAGTACCATATGTCACCATATGTGCTATCTTTCGTTTTGGAATTGTTTTTTTTTGTTTCGTTTGATTCCAAAATCTTTTGACGAGATAGCAATCACTGTGAAATTATTTTCTTGCATTAAAAATATGGAAGAATTTCATCATTAATAAAGGCATAAATTTAAAATTATTTTCAAGAAATTAAATTTTACTTGTAATATTTTTTTAAAATACAAGAGTTACCGCTTATAGTGATCACGGATATAATGATCAGTCGGTTGTACTGATCAAAATAGCGTGGAACGGATATCTCGTATCTAAACACAGAAAAATCCATCGGTTTGAACGATCAACAATTCCCTTGTAGTGATCGGTTTTGATGCGATGATAGCACAAGTCATGAGGACGATGAAGAGGGCTAGAAGAGAAACCACCGTCAGCCCAAGAAACTTTTCAAGCCCTTCGTAATTTAAGAAGATCAGTTCAATATAGTTCTGAATCTTCTGTTGAGGATTACTCATCTGAACGATAGTGATCACGGATATAATGATGAGTCGGTTGTACTAATCAAAATAGCGTGGAACGGATCTCCCGTATCTAAACACAGAGAAAATCCATCGGTTTTAATGATCAACAATTCACTTGTAGTGATCGGTTTTGATGCGATGATAGCACAAGTCATGAGGACGATGAAGAGGGGCTGGAAGAGAAACCACAGTCAGCCCCAGAAACTTGTCAAGTCCTTCGTATTTTAAGATCAGTTAGTGCTGAATCTTTTGATGTGGATTTCTCTTCTTAACGATTTATCTAGTGAATTCTTGGGGGGAATAAAACCGAGCTACTCGCAAACTTTTTAAAGCAAGCTTTAAAAATTAAATGTGAATGATTTTTTAAAATTCTGTGCATGTAACGATTTTTTCTATTTGAAACGAATGAGTACATAGAACAATATAGTGTGGTCTGCTTTTTCTGCTATCCGTGTATGCCTATCGATTTGTATTAGTTTTGAGACATTTTGGATGCACTGATCATTCGTATTCAGCCGTGTGGGTGTAGTGATCACTTTGGCTTTGACCCAAAGTGATAATTATAAGCGGCGTCCGCTGTATAAGGAATATTCAAATATCAAAATAGTTTTTGGTAAAATCCCACGTGTATGATAATGAAAATATTTTTTCTCAGTTTGTTTTCATATATTTCTCTTACATTTACTAACTTACATTGTGCATACCTAATATAAACTTATGCTACCTATTTAATGCAATGTTTCATGTGCTGCAATTTCTCATTTTCTCCTTTCCTTTTTTCATCTTCAATTTTTTTAAAAAGTAGCAAATTTGGTAAATTTGTCTAATACTGGCTTAGTTTAGTATATTTTAGTTTAGTTAGACCGATGTCCCGTTTAAAGAATTTATGAAAGCTATTTTGTGAAATGGTCTTAATAATTTTGAACCTTGTTCAGATGAAGAGGATGCCCACAGTAGCTGGTACGCTTTCTCCTAACTATCACACAACACTAGCGCTCTGGTATTGGCGCACCGACATATGTATAAACACACAAAAGTGAATACTTTTACACACAAACTTTATTTAGACAACTTGTTTGATTGTCTTCTTTTGGAAAAATGGCGATTTTTTTTTGAAAATTGGAAAATTATTAAAACTTTGATAAGAGTCTGTAATCATACTAATGCAACATAATATATAGTATTGGTATTCATTCAACGCAGAATTTTATGCTCTACAACTTTCAGGTTAACCATTTTTAACATTTAGTGTGAAGTTTTGGAGTAATCTAGAAAAAACTGACAAAACACCCCACTTCACTTCAGTTCCTCCCCCTAGCAGCCAACGCTCACCTCGCCGGAGGGGGAAATTTGGAATAGTCATACTGGCCCCTAATGAAGTAATTAAAGCAATAAAACTCTAGCCATAAATTTTTTCCGATATATGTATTTTTTTACTCTCCGCCGACTGGACTATGTTCCCAAAGAAGGAAATGTTTTTCTAAACGAAAGTAATTTTTCTTTCTTGTTTACCTGGCTCCCGCTATCAGTCTTTATCGAAACACGATACGAGAGGGAGGGGGATTTGATGGGGGAAAGGAAACAAAATATCGAGCCAAACAATTAGGTTTAAAAGGATTTATGGAGCCCCAAAAGGAAACCGGCTTAAAACTCAGATAGCGTGTATGGATATGAGGCAGACATCCACATTTCCCGAATAAGGTATTCTTTCCAAAAAACAATCGAAGAATCCTTCAGATATTCCACTTTTTTGAAGAAGGTGGTTGTTCTTTTACTTTGTGAGCATAGAATATACTTAAGTGAAGAGATATACAAGGTATTCATCAGATGCTTGCAGAAGAATGTAGGTTAGAGTGAGTAATACGAAAAATCAATTGATCTTGAAAAGAAACAGGGAAAGTTTAATGTTGGGTTTAAAATCTGAAATAGGTAGTAAAAAGCGTAAATAAAATTCGAATGACTGTTTTATTGATTATCATCAATCAAGTAGAATTATTATTAGTATACTTCATTGCTCTTGAGTTATTCAAAGAACAATGTATATAGACAGACAAGAGAAAGAGGAGTGTGTTGTATTTTTTCATGTGTGCGTTCTGCCTTTTGCATAAATCAGAAAAATTTCTAAATATGTCTGTTTTTATGAAACAATATGTCATTTTAAATTGTAAATTCTCTTAACACTTGTAAAATCGCTTGTTCTTAAATTGAAAAAATGATAAATCCAAGTAGTTCTCCTCCTGATGAATTTAGCATACAATATTCAAAGCAGTTCTAATTCAATGACAATAAAGAAAAGTTTTCAAACTTTCCCCAATCGTGACTCCTTTTCAGTCAGAAATATTTTGCTACGAATCCAAAGTTCGAAAATAAATAAGAAAATAGTGCATTATTAATTATATGTAAAAGGAAATTCAAATGTTCACAGGGCGCTCATTTAACTAAGAGCAGCCCCATTCAGAACGACGACAAATATAGTCACGAAAGTGCTGTCTAGATATAGTTGCGCTATACCATGAGACCACTTACAGCGCCACCTGACGGAAAACTCCGGAATTAGCGTTCCTATCTCGAAATTGGTACAAGATAGAGGGAAAAAATCAAATTCAAAGTTGTAGAGCATTACTGATTTAGTATGAAAATACACCTTGGATACATTAATGCGAAGAACAGAACACTTGAAACACACATTTATTTGTTGGCGATTTCCATAGCCGTTTTGCTATACCTTGATACTACTTTCATGACTATAGCTGCCATCGTTTTGAAGTTAGGGGGTGGCCCTTATTTAAATGAGTACCCTGTAGATTTATAACAATTTAATTAAATATTTTTAAAAATACTCTTTTCTTAGTTGTTTTTGCTTGCTGACTTGAAGAGTCTCGAAGAAAAGGACCTTATGAAAAATTTCGCGACTATATAATATTTCTGCATGATCTCACTAGGAGTTGTGCCTCACAGTGCAAAAATCCCAACTATAAACTATACTTTATTAAAAACATCAGCGATAGTTCACTTTCTATTCGGTGCACAATAAAAAAATAATGTCGAACAATTTTCTCAAATTAAAATAAATTACAAAAACCATTAAGTTTTTGTCTTTTTTGTGTGTTTTGTTTCCCCCCCCCTTCACTCTATAGTTTAGAACTTTGTCATAATTGAGATATTTAAGGTAATTTACAATTTTTCGATTCTTTTATTCGCATGGTATTTCCAAATTTGCATTTATTTATTCGTTAGGTTGCATAATTTTTAATTTTACGCAAATAATTTTAGAGTAAGGACATTTTTTCAGAGTCCTAATACAGTAAAGTGACGCTCATACGTCTTTCAAGGGACTGACTAAAACGATGTATAAATAAAAAGACGTATAATCGAAATTTTATTAAACTTTGATCATTACAAATTTAATAAATTTATTTAAAAGTATTAATTTTAAAATTCTTTTAAGATAGCACTAGTACAATACTACATAGTATGCAAATCAATAATTAAATTCTAAAATTAAACATTTACCATAACAGCGAGAAAATTCACACTTTTATTCCGTATTTTGAGTACTAATACTTATACGATTTATGTGTATGCATGTAGGAGTTTAAGTAAGAAAAGTCTGGCAACATGGTACCAAAAAAATCATCAAAATATCGAACTTTTCTTATTTGCTTATATAATAGCTTTAATCATTCTAAATATGCCTGTAAAATTCCAGAGCTGTATCTGTATTTTTTATTAAGTTATTGAAGGATTTTTGATTCATGACAGGAGGGTAAACAATGTTGTCACGCGCATTTTTCAAATCTTTGCAGTTTCTGAAAAGCTTGAACTTCTTCAAAATGAAAATAAAATGCAACTTAACAAAACAGAAGGAACGTTGGCCATGTATAAAGACTCTAAGAAAGACTATCAAAGATAAAGAAGGAAAATAATATACAATTTCGTACAGAAGAAACTAAAACTAGCTCGTAAACGCAGAGAGAAATTAATTCGTTAGAAAGTGGGAAATAAAGGTGTTATACATTTTTATGCCTGTTGTAAATTTATGCTAGTAGCAGAACTTTGCATGGAATCAGCTCCGAGATATGTATTTCATTTTTTAAAAAATGTTAAGATTAAATTTAAGAAAATATTGATGTTTCCTTTGTTTTCCTTTTATATATGAATTATACAATTATAATATGCCATTGCCACAAATTCGTGCATTTTTTATGGTAAACAGTTTAAAATAAGTTAATTAACATATTGTAAACGGTACAAGCTATTCTAAGGTTTTTATATCATTTTATTGAAGGAATGAAAACTTTAAATTGATAAAATTTAAATTGATAATTAATGAAACCCTAAGGAGTTTTTAATAATTGAATGTGGGATGTGAAATTTTTATGCACGTTCTAAAATATAAGTTTTGTGGAACTTGGTATGGAATTAGCTCTAAGATGTGTAGTAATTTTTTTAAAAAATGTCAAAGTCAAAATTAATGCATTTTTGAGAATTTTTTGTGTGTTTAAGAATAAAAAATAATAATAAATTAATTATCAGCAGTAGAAAGAAATCCATACCAAGTTTCATGTATCATATTATGAGGTACTTGGAAACAAATTTGTAAAAAAAAATATGCATATTTAAAAAAGCCTTAGGGTTTTGAAAAAGTTAATTTTCTTTAAAAAAATATAAATTTTACAAATATTTTTTAATAAATTCAAACTTTTTTGTGTGAGATAGTCATAGAGTATTAGCTTATATAAAATACAACTAAAATCCAATTCCAACTACTAAAAATAAAAAACATTGTTCAGATGGTACCATGTCGCCTTAACATTCATCTGACGTGCCGATTTTCTGTGAGTATTAAGTAGGTACATCATTAGGAATCGAATTTAGTTCATTGAATATTTTTTCACTATTCTTTTGACAAAAGAAATAATCGAGTCTTTGAAGAAAGGTGAAATAATATAATCATCATCGTATAAATTAGCCTCAGACAATTTGTCTTCTATTAATTCATCAGTTGTGAATAATTTCAAGTCTTGATATTTTTATCGCAATTCACATAATAGAGAGGAGGAAATTTTCCCATCTTAGAACGGGGGAAAACGATGTATAACCGAAGCTTTGCGTCCTATGAACGAAGTACTTCATCATTGAAATGGATACTAATTAATCGAATCTATGATGAAACGACGTATGAATATAAACGACGAATAAATGAAAAACGTATAAACGGTGCTTTACTGTATTTCTTGTTATATTTTAGAGTAAGTATTTTTTTCATTGCATCAACACACAGTGTTAGTGTAACTTCATCGTACCTAAAGTAATCCAACACAAAATACATCTATCCGTTAGTGTAAAATGAAAACTTCCTGGTCAGATTTCCCAATGGAATTAAAGAAATTACTTTCGTCTGTTGTGTTTACTTTCATTTCTCGGAATTTTTAGAATTATAGTTCTTTAAATAAAGTTTCTTTCCTACCATATTGTGCGCATAATTCTATGTAGGAGAGATTGAAGTATGATTTTGTTCTTATTTTAGAGAGTATTTGGTATGAATTTCTGTCCCAATACACTTTTTTCTATATCAAATGTATTCCTAATGTTTAATTTCACCACCTGAACTACAATAAAAGTTTTACGAATCTTGAAATACCCAAAATAAAGTTTATATTCTTTAATTATACTACGAATTTCTTCAGTAACATTAATGCATGAATATTAACCGTTCGTTAAAAATACTATCAAAAATAAATTGATTAATTATTTTCATATACACGTTATTGCTTTTTATGAGATCCCAATGTGAATCATGAACCACCTGGATATTTCAGACGGAAAACCATATCGTATTGCGCTGGGAGGAAAGATCATCCAATAGATGTTGAAGAAGTTTTTTTTCTTTTTCATGGACAATTGCGTTTACTTATTTGTGGAAAAAATAATTTCTCAGATATAAAGCTGGGAACCAAAAGAGGGAAATGTCGAATCAAAATCTGACCATCATCCAGGCTGGACTTACTTTCACTAAACATTCGAGATTCGAATTCCTTCGAAATTGGCTGAGCATTCTTCTGCGAATTTGCTTAAATCGGCCTATTGATTTGATCCAATAACTTTGAGCTCTATGAAATTATTTTTTAGAGAACATAAATAGCTATGTTTTGATATTAGCTGAATTTTTGAAACTTGGAGACGTCCTTATGAATATACTAATAAGAAAATTTACTAGTGGGTGGGAATTACCTGCTTTGTAGCCGAAAATGGCTGGAAATAGCTGGAGAAAAGCGATTCAGCAGGGTTAAACGTCCTCACTACAACGGAGACACATGGGACCTTTCCTGAAATTTAAATGTTAATAACTAGACATAAAATGAAGTAAAAATTTTGTTATATATGTTTTTTTCAGTACAGTTTATTTAAACTGTCCTCCTCAGATTTGATACTTCATACATCGCATTATCTTCAAAAATATATAAGTAAAACAAATCTAATTTCTGTAAGAAGTGGTAATTTATTTTGTCTCGTTTACATGTACCCCATTAAAATTTCCTATTATTTAGTCTTTGTATAAAAAATACAGAGTTCAGTGGCTCAAACTATAATTAGTTTACAGACGAAGTCTGTTGTTAAACTAGTTATTATTATGCAAGAAAATTCTAATATTTTTCTTTTATACTAAAGAAAGAATAACATAGATTTTCTGGATTAATATATTCGAGGCAAAAGAAATTAAATAAACCAGCTTATAATTATGTTTTCCGAAACTGCTATTGACGCTTTTTGCAGAAGTGTAAATAATGAGCTGTTCAGAAACTCCTTTAAAAAATTTTAACCAGAAAAGGCATTTTAAAAAATTCTCCTTTGTCTAGATATGTAGTCTATAAAAAACTATGTAATGAAAAATGCGCTTCTATATTGCGTTAAATAAAACGTTTGAACATAACATGATTATACACTAGGGGGAAAAATTGAGTGGCATTATTTGAAGGTACAAGAGTTTGATATAATATGTATGAGTTTCTTACTATTCACCATCAATTAACTAACACGCTTTTATCTTATGAAAGGTCACACTTTTCTTTCTTCTAGGAAACTGTTATGACGTCATTGGATTCGAATAGCTCGTAGCTATCTTGTGGAAACATCACATGCTTCGGAAATGAGTTCCAAAAAAATTCGTCATTGACATGGATATGTGACGGAAGTTTCTAAATGCGATGTCTGCCTTCACTAATATAGTTTGCAAGTGATTTCAGGTGACATTTTGATAATTAATTTTTTAGTGCCAGCACAGCCTTACTTGTTACGTGAGGAATGTCAGAGAAATCAAAACCATAGTAAAATAAATTAAAATAAAATTATGAAAGCGAAATCAAAACAAAAACAAAATATTAATTATTTCCTGACAATGATATCTCGAACGGAATTGCTAGTCCGTCAAACCAGGCCCAAAATGGGGGTGAAAAATCATTAAACCATATTG
>BGPR01048649.1:0-11500 GCA_013235015.1 Araneus ventricosus
CGAATCTACTTTCTTAGCAATTAAACATCAAGCCCTGATACGAACTTGTATAAAGCTGAGCATTTTACTTAACTTCCTTAACTAGCTACACGTAATTCTATTTTTGGAGGAGAAGAAATGCACATGGAAACATCTTTTTTCTTTTCAATGAAATTCATTAATGTAATCATCCGAACCGTTAATTTGATTCAGTTCGAATCAATTTTCTCAGCAATTAAACATCACGCCCGATACGAACTTTAATAAAGCTCAGCATTTTACTTAACTTGCTTAACTAGCTACACTACAGCTGAAATTCCATTTCAGGAGGATAAGGAATGCACATGAAAACGGATGTAGCGCAAGACACAAGTAAATCCCTCAATCAATAGTTACCCCAAGGAAGAATACGTTTTAGCATTTCAATCGATGTAATGTTTTGTCAATAACAGCGTAAGTTGCCAAGCGTGAACCAAGCCCCACTTTCCACTCCCGGAAACCCCTTTCTGCTGATTATTTCAGTATTTTATTTTCCAACCAGGCGACAATTCATCTTGTTTTGTGTTAAAAGAACGATTAAATTGAAAATGCAGTTTGTTATGTATTTCATCGGCTCAGTTTATTGGCAGGAAGCAGACTGGATGGATTTTTTGGGGACATAAGTAGCAATAATGTTATTGAAAAACCGATAGTTTGTTCGGTAAAGGAGAGATATAGGATTTTAAAGAAGTGGGGCTTTCTCAGCGGAGCTGGTTTAAAAATATTCTCTTGAAAAAAGAGATGGGTATTAAAAAAAAGTATTTTTAATCTATCGGTTCTTGTTTTATTAACCGCATAAAAAATGTTTATTCTTAAAAAAGAGTATAAAGAGCATCTTCCAAGATTGTATTTTATTTGTGTTTTGAGTCAATGTTTCTCTTCTTTTTGATGTTCCGCCTGTTCTAAATGTAAGCATGAAACCAGTGTGTTCCTTACAGAAACCGATAAAAAAATGTTTAGGTAAGTCCTTATGAATATATGCATATAGGAACTAACTCGTTTCTATGCACATATTTGGAAATACAATAGTTACCAATGAAATCGCACCACACACACATACATTTTTCTTTTTGAAATGGTATTATAATTTTAAATTGGACAAATAACAGTGATGAAAACAAGGTAACTTTTATCGGTATGCCGCAATAGGAACACACGATTGTATCATTGTTTTTTCTATTACGCCATTTTAACCTTTAGCTTAAGGGCAAGAGGAAAGTTCAAAATTCTGTTACTACGGGGATTTTGATGAAGAAACAGAAAATTCATTTCCCTTGTTTTCAGGAGATTAGGAGATAAGACCTGGGGAATTCCTGGATCAGCCGTGGAGCTCCTATTCTTTTTTTCATATTTACACTCAAATATTCCATCACACATGGGCTGATTGAGTAAAACAGTGGTGAAAATGAACAAATATATGAAAAAACTCAGAAATATTGTTAAACGGAGAAGTGATCTTATACTTGTTTATTGGTACAGAAACTGTACCAGCCTGCGAGCATTTGTAAGAATTCTACTAGTCGAGCATCTCCGCCGCCTATAAGGAATATGATAAGTGATCACGCCAGGTTCTAGTAAGAAATATGACAAAATTTAAGATGGTTATCAATTTTTAGAACATTATTTTACTTAGACTAAATTTTATATTTCATAAGCACTCATGAGCACAAAGGATAACTCTTAATACGAATTCGTGTTGAATTCATATTAAGAGTTATCCTCTGTATTATCTTTTGTTTCATGTCTTGAATGTTCTCTTTAGTTTTAAGTCATGAATGCTATCTTTTGTTTCAATTTATTATTCTTCTTTCTTTTTTAAGTAGTTAGTTCTCTTTTTTCCTCATGTCTACCATTGGTCTTCTATACTAAAGGTTTTAATGAAAAGCTAAACAAAATGTTTAAGGACAATATTGTTACAGTCATGGAAAGTAGCTTCCCAGCAATGCAGGTCTTATGGTTGGGAAGAGGGTTTTACAAGGTGAAGCATGGAGTGACCTCAGCGACTCTCGTGGCACGCATGACCTTGGCGACAAACTTGGCGACCATTTTGGCGACTTGGCGACAAATTTGGCGACCTTGGCGACAAATAGATTATTCTCGAAAATGCAACCCTTTTCTCGATATTTCTATTAGGGGCCGAGATCTAGGATTTTCATGAAAATTCTATGTGACGTCACGGCCTAACGGGGAGAGTATATAAGACCGCGCTTGGACCACAACAGCGTCTTTGAACGACTGGTTACTGTGAAGCGTAAACGTCTTCGGAGTTCTATCTGCTGTGTGAGCTAATCAGCTGGTGAGCTGAGCTGTTATTGTCGTGACTAGTTATTTGCTGACTGTTTGTGCTGTTAGATATCAAAGCGCTGAACTGTCATTACCTGTGAATTGTTGTCTATTTACATTGGTAATCTGTGCAAGGACTATTGTTTCCTGTACCTGTGCTACGTGTTTTCCTGTATATTTGTAAATAAACCTTCATTCTCCATTATCCTGCGTGTTGGACTGTTTACACCATACACCCACGGTAAGATTTAGTGCAACAATATGATCAATAATATCGTACTAGCAGATAAAGATTTGGAAGAGATTATATTATTTATACTAAAGTTCCATCTTGTAGTTCAGAAGGTCTATTATGGAAGGACTTCGTAATATTTTACCGTGGTCTGGTGAAGAGAAGGTATCTCACTCTACAAATGTCCATTCTGGAGCAGATAGAAATATTGTGTACAGAGTTTATGATGCTCAAGGAGACATTTGTCAGTTTTATGTCAAATTTATGAACGAAAGAAGACATGAAATTTGTCTAAGTATCTCAATTTATATCCTGCACATAGCGAGGTTTTAATGCGATTTATGTAAATTTTATGCTTAGCTTTTTATTCAACATTTGAATTTTATTTGAAAAATAATACTTTGTTTTCTTACATTGGATTCTCTACAATAACGTATGATGATTTAGGTTTCTGTGTTTCTATGAATTTTCGGAACACCATTTCCTGGAAATCTCTGGATGTTTTAAATAATTTTAGTCCGTGATGTTCTTCAATCAGTCTCCACTGACGCTACGTTGAAATACGCCAAATATCTACAGTTAGTCACAAAAGGCTACGAATAGTAACGCATTAAGTCATGTCTCTATTACATATATAGAGAGAGAAAGTATAAATCGTAAAATGAAACAGTATATATGGCAAGCCGCTCATCAGGAAGAGAAGTCCGCCTATGATATTAATAAATGCTTCTTAACGACATACGAAGAAACGTAAAAAGTTTGTCGTTATCTCCTCGAAAAGCTAAAAACAATTAAAAATGGAAAAATTCTGGAATAAAAGACAAACACAATGAAGATGATTTTAAAAAATCGAGTCCCTAATTTTAGTGAGTAGTATATATATATATATACTACTGAATAAAATTAAGAGGTATTTCGAAATTAATGCGAAATGAGAAATATAATAAACATTGGATTTTGTTTTTATTAAACAAGAACATCTGGAAGGCAAACTTGACTTGAAACTTTGAAGTAAACTAACCTAACAAACTTCAAAGAAGATTGTTAGGTTATGAAAATGAGATGTAAACTCAATTATCCTGATTCAGGAACAAATGACATATTGTTGGGAGTGAATAGAACCATCTGAAACTAGACGAGAATGCCACATTTTGACTGTGCAGTAAGGTGTATGGTCCATCAATACTACCAAAACAAGCTGACAATGATTGGACATAGATAGGATCAGATTGTCCAGCATTTATAGTGGGATCATCTGGCCATCTTACACCAAAGAATCTTCCAGCTCAAGAAGTATTGTGAGAAGCATTGGACGGTTTGCCAGACGCCTCCACAGTGCATAATCGAAAAGTTTTGTTTGATTTGTCGTTTGCTTTCCTGATGTTCCTTTTCATTTAAAAACATCAATCTTTTAAACCTATGTAGAAATATTAAATAAATTTCGATTTGTTGCAAATTATTATAAAAATCACATTAGAGAGGATATAGAGATGAAATGTAAGGTGCATTTAAGATTTTCATAAGCAGGTAGAGGACAGAAGAAAAATTGGAAAAATGGCTTCAAATGTTTAACAATTGCCTTCTGCTAAACTGCGATGAACGTACTTATTTTCTTTTAGTTTATCTATTTTAGTAATGTTTAATAAAAGTTTTAACCCCTAAATACCCAGTGTTGACTTTAAGCAACATACCCAATTTTCTCTTCTAAAATCTTGAGAATAAGACTGAAGATTTGATGCCTGTTGTTGCCAATAGGATACATGTTGAAAATTGTATTAATTTTATTTACAATATATAGATGGGAGCCTTAGTGCTGATGAGGAAATAAAAATAAATTGATGATTTTCTCTTGCCTCCTTTTTGATTTGTCTGTACTTTTGAGAATATCATGTTTTAATCTACAATGTTGAAAAAAATTCTTTTCAGTGTTATTAGTTATTAAAATTCATGTTTGTAATACTAAAAAATTTTATCAAGGAAATTTTTTTCTTAAATATAAAGCCCAGTGTTGTCAGTTTGTAACAAAGTGTTTTTTAGCCATAAACCATACTTAACACAAAAAAGGATTTTTGAAGTAGTTTTCCCATATTTTATTCATATATTTATTTACCATTTATTTTAAATCAATTTTTAAAAAATCGGGCTTTTAAGGGTTAAGTGAGTGAAATCTGATACGATATACCTAACTTGCTAATATTAGAAACTCGTTTAATCACTACGTTTTCCCTTTTTTCCAATCAATTGGTTTTAAAATATTCACTTTAATTCCATATTTTAAGAAAAAACTAGAAATAAAGTTGATGACATAACGACATTATTAATTATCTTAAAATTTCAAAACGCTTACGTGAATTTAATGACGCCTACCAGGCATTAACTGTTTTCAAATACTGCGAATTTTTCCCTTTATGTATATTAAATTAGATTGCCAATGTCATTGAATATTTAAAATTATTAAAATATTTAAGGCTTTAGGGAGCACGTAAATATATATTTTCGGTGCAATTAATCTAAAAGGAAACAACTTGCCTTCTCGAATTTTTAATAAAAGCTCTTTACTCATTTATAATTAATATATGTATTTCAATCGAGTTTACAATAAATAGAAACCAAGGCTCATAATGATTGTTTTCGTTGTGTGAAAGAATCCAAAAATAAACAAACTTCGATTGTGAAGACGTAAATTTTGAAAATTAATTATGTACCACGCAATATAATTCTAGATACCGATAAATGATCTATCGTAATGAGGAACGGAGTAAAATTCATCTCGTGTATCTTATGGGAATAGGAAAAATTAAAAATTGCATTTCTCATCAAATTCATCTGCAGTATTATCGAAACACTAATATCTATTTTCATCTTCATTATGTGCCTAATTAATATGCGTTTCAGGGTAAAACTTTTAATTGAAACATTTGGAAAATGGCGAAATTTATTTATACTGCACCCGAATGGGAAATGCAGTTTGAAGGTAATTTGAGAAAAATTATTGTTTTGATGTTTTTAATGAAAGTAATTAAAAATTTAAATTGCTATTTATACCACAAAATAGGAAAATTTGGAATACAAATTAAATTTCATGAAATATTATGCATGTAGAAAAATGCAATAAATGTCTAATTGATGATGCAGATCACAATTCTTACAGTAGATATTGAAACATCACGATCTGAAGCAAACGAATCCCCAGAGTGAATAATTGAAAACTCGGATTACGGTTCAAAAACTTTGTTTGCAGAATATTTTGCTTGTTGCATAAATTTTAAAATACAAAACGACTATCGCTACACCAACTCTTCACCCCATTTACGTGTGTTTTATAAACTGTAAATTTATTACGTATCTATAATATCTTATAAAATGGAAATTACTTCTTCCTATAACGTGTAAAGCTTCTGAAGTGACAACATTAATACATTAGACAATTCTTTGATTCTCCTGTATATGTGATATTTTAAGTTTTAAACTTTCGTAAATCATTTTTAAAGACAACTCATTTTGAATTACTTCTACTTCCATCGTAATAAGCGCACTACGACTTTCATTTCGAGTCACGAGTCTTCCGGGAAAATCCCCTTTTTGCCGTATATAAACTCCCAGCGCATTGTTAACTGCCCTTTTCGATTTCGCATGTAGACTGACAACAACAGCGAGCCGCTTCGCGCGTTCTTTAACTCTGGTCGTGGAGTTACGCATAAAATGATCTCTTTACCTATGAAAAGATAACCTATATTCAATAATTGAATAAAAGAAATTTGAATCAGCTAAAGTATTTTCCCCTTTACCCAGATTCTCTACACTTCAAGTTTAAAAATAATGTATCATATATATACAAGTGAAGTTCTCTCCTTCTGGCCTATTTAGCGGAGATTCTTAATCTTTATCCACTCCTGGGCCATTTTTCCATATGAAACACTTTTGCGTATTCGTTTCCATTAGAAAAAATAATGTTGAGTCCAATGTTAAAAAATAAATCAAAATATGAAGTAGTAACTGATAATGATTTGCTGAGTGTTCAATAGGAAGAAGATAATAAGAAATTTTAATGATATCTTTAAAGTCAATTTTTTAAAGTTATGGCTATGGAAAATCCAAGATATCTTCTTAACCGAGGTGTTCCAACACTTCAGCACTTCTATTTCTACCTCTCTTCACGCATTCTCTTGGTCAGGAAAGGACTGGTCGTTTTGTTAACTGTCTCAAGGTCTTTTTCTTGTATTACTTCGTAAGATTCTCCTTGAAATGTCTTGTTCTGTAAGTTCATATAAGTAATTCGCTCCAATAAAAGTGAAATAGCACGATTAGAGCGTATTCTTGCTCAAGTTTCATCATATGGAGATTGCATTATTGAAGAATGTGAAGGTGTGTCTGATAAAGAATATTGCAGCGATTATAACTTAGCTACTGAAAGTGACAATGATGTGACAGACATTGTCACGTCTTGAATTGATTGACAGACAATGATGTGGTAGAAGGCTTTTACGCAACTATAGTTCTTTTTATATTATTTATTTCCGTTTAATTTTGAGAAAAATCTGCATAGTGAACGCTACTCTAAATTTTATTAAAAATGTGAGACTCGATATGAAACGTTGCAAATATCTTTTGATGTATATGGTTGATAGTTATATAGGTATTTTATTTAATGTCATTTTTATCATGTTAGAAACATTATGTCTAATTCCATTTATTTTACAGAAATTTAAATTTCTTTTTGATGTTCCAATATTTATGAAACTGTATGAAATTTAATCACTCAACCTGCAATTCAAGCGTTGCGATACTTAAGATATTACATTTCTTCCAAATATCTTTTACTGAAGTAGCTTGTTTATTAATTTTAAAACCCCAGTTATATATAATTTTTTGATAGTTAAAAGAGAACGATATGTATTTATTTCTATTCTTTTTAATTCTTCTCTTGATCGTTTCTTTGAGTGTGAGCGTGCCTAAATGACGGTAGGCAAATCAATGTGCTCATATAACTTGCTCTATATACAAATCAATCCAACACTTTTCCATGATTCCCTTTAATTTTTAAGAATTAGTTTGATTTAACTGTTCAGATGTTAGGAAATATGAAAGATATTTAAAAATTTGAAATACGCCTCATCAAATTACATTTATATTCAACTGCTTACCTCTTATCGGCAAAATTTAGTTTTCTGCTTGATTCCTTAGCATTTTGAAGTTTAAAAGAATGAGAACATACGTGTACTTTCTGTTATAATAACTTCAATATATTACTGAAAATTACACAAGCTATAAAGAAATGGAAGAGTTGACTAGGATATAAAACAACTGTTATGTTCGTAACAAGAAAAAAAATTAATGGAAATTAATATCTACACAATCTTTCACTTAAATTTTTAATGCTTATTTAGGAATCTTGTCCGCCCGTCTAGATAATATTTAAGAGTATTCCAAGAATTAATTTCAAAACAATTAACTCATGATTCTCCTGTGTCTTAGGTGCAAAGTTAGTTTTGATAAGATTTGATTTTTTTTTACATTTGAGTCACGAAGTTTATCTTAATAATAATTAAAGCTATTTTTATAAATGGAAGCACATATTTGTTTATTTTTGGAAAAAATTTCAATGTTATTGCTGACCCATGGAAATATATCTGAACAAATTCTATTTAATTCAGATTAATTTTGCATCGATAACCTGACTTTAAATAATTTTGAAATAATTTAAAAGTAATACCAATAAAGATGCTTGATAATAAAATATCACAGATTTATGTAAACTTATTCTCAAAAATTATTGCTAAATGTATCAAAAGGATTAGGCAATCTGATATCATACCACCACAGATCTGTAAACTCTTGTTAAACGTGTGACATCAACAGTAACAGATGAATAACGATGATGCATGAGGTACCTGTAACCTTGCCTCTGCTGGTCACCGTGGCTCAGTCCAGTACGGGACTACTCATTGAAGATAATTCATCAGTCAGAGCCAACCCACATCTATCAAATGAAGGCAACTATAAAGGATGACATTAGAGTAGATTTCTAAGGTGAGGCATGAGGTACCTGTAAACTTGTCTCTGCTGGTCACCGAGGCTCAGTCCAAAACGGGACTAATCATTGATGATGGTTCATCAGTCAGAGCTAACCCACATCTATCAAGTGAAGGCGACTATAAAGGGTGACGTTAGAGTAGATTTCTAAGACGAGTTAAGTTATTAAAAGTTCGGCGCGAGTGATGTTCATTGCTTTTCAATTGCTGTATAGACATGAATTGTCAATCTAAATTTCCGACTCATGACTGTATCATAGGATGACTAAACTCTTGAGTTATTTTATTGTTTACCTGTACAAATTCAAGCTATCTTGATAACAACACTATATCAATTTCAGATTCTACAGCATAGTCACTTTCGTCCACAAGAGTAAAAAAGAAAGAAATATTTATAAATTATCCTTTTTCATCATTAATATGATTAGTCCAAAAGTGTTTATCTCAATTTATTCAATTAGGCCATATTTTTGAAGCTATTCAGATTCTGCTAATAATTCATTTCCTGCAAAGTCAATTGGTTACAAAGTGTTGCGAGAAATATAATTTTATTTTCTTTTGCAATAAACTTATTTAAATAACACACTAATTATAATAATTGAGGAAAATTTCATTAGTTAATTAAATTCCTTCAAATGGAATTTTTGGACGGGAATCTGTTCTAAAGTTTGCAGACCACTCTTAAACACATATTATACAACCTAGCAGAATGAATGTGCGATACGCCACTTTCCATCTATGAGGTGACCATTATTTTAAGAAATGAAAAAACGAGAAAATATCTGCCTGGCACAGTAAGAAATATTGCAGTCTGGCAATCAGCAAAAAATTGAAGATCCAGCGATACTAATTAAGACAGAAAATTATGTTGAATGGACAATTTCAGTATACGAATGTGATCAATATGAAGATATTTACAATTGCACCTGACTTTACTATTCGTGCCAAAATGTTTAATATATAATTACGGCTCTAGTTTTTTCATAAAGTTATTGAACATATTTCATCTGAATAAATTATTTTACTTTATTTTCATTAATTTGATTGTGTGAAACCAAAATTAGATAGTACTTAAATTAATTAGGCAGTGTAAATGCATTTTATGCAATCATCAGATTTTCATTCCCAAACAAATATATTTTAAAAATTATTTGTATAGTTATGTGCGTCTAAACGCCAGTTTCAAACTCAAAGATACCTGTTTTTTGATGAGAAATAAACAGGTAAAAAAAGAAAGAGTACATTTCGAAATGAAAGTATTTCTTTATCTTTTTGTTTAAAGATTAAAATATTTCATAAAACTCAAAAAATAAAATTAGAAACGTTATTGAAAGGATTCATTAATAGCAAAACGCATATTTTACAATTAATATCTAATTTGTTCTTACACACCTTATCAGATCATAATGAGAAATCTTATACTTCAATTGATAATATTATGTTTTAAGAATTTAAAAAAAATAATAGAATAGTTTACTTATACATTTTAAATTTGAACTAGGAAAAAAATAACTAAATACTTGCATTTTGTAATAAATTAGTTAAGATTTTCTTGTAATCTTCCGATTTTTTTCTTAATCATTTTTCCTGTATTATAAACAGAGTAAGAGTTGCACAACTGTGGTTGAAAAATAATAAATAGTGCAGGGTAGAGTTAAAGAATGTATGGACATCTGTCTTTAACCCTACACGAAATGACAGTATTAACAATAAGATGATAAATAACTCATCTTTTATAGAAAACACGATATTTTTTTGGATGAAATAATATATCGAGATTCGTAAATGCCTCAGTACCATTATTTTAAAGAGACAATAATCGAATCTATCGATTTTTGTAACTCTGAAAGAAAATTCTGTTTAACTCCTGTCAGCTTATTTTTCTAATCTGATTAAACTCTTATCCTTAGAAAGGAAAACATAATTCTAATTACAATTCACATCATTCATATTTCAATAATAATAAAAAACATTCACTTTTGCCTGTAAAAAAATCATAGACACGGAAATCTTCTTAAACCAACGCAGAAAGAGAGACTTTATTCCTCGGAATCTTTTACACCTAATATATACATTGCTGATGAATTTTTCTTCCGAGGATAAGCCGATTAGTTTTAGGTCTTGACATTGGCTTGCATATTCTTAAATTGGCTTACGACTTCCACTGGAGAAGAACGCTCTTTAAGGAATAAAGCTGATCTCTACTAAAAGCCCATTAAAATTAAAGAAGGGATTCTAATTTAAGGATCTTCATTCATTTTTACAGGATACCAGGCATTAAAAATTTTTTAATGGCTGCGACAATGCTAATCTCCAAGTTTATGAACATTATAATGCTCTTGTTTAATCAATAGCTTGATGCATACGTTCGCATAGGAGGCTTAAAGAATTTATCTTTTCATGAAAAAAGAATGAGTGTTGGTAATATTAGCTTCCAATATCTTTCTAGTAAACTAATAATTTTTTCGCTTGCATGTCTCATTATATTTTGAAATAATTATTTCAAAGACATTTTCTTCAGATGCTTAAAAATTATTAGTACACCGCAATTAATCGTGCTTGACTTTTCATTTGCAAAGAACAGGATTTGAAATGCTGAGATAAAAATACAGAAATGAAGAGGATGAAATTGTTTCACCAAAAAATTCAAAATGGTGGCTGAAATCATTTCCGTATAACTAATGTAACTTAAGTTGGAATCTGTACGCTTAAAAGATTCGAAATGTAATCCGACAAGCATTATAAGTTGTTTCTTCACATGGCTGGAGTCATCAGCTTCACGTGCCAGTTTTCTTTATGTTCTCCTTACCATTATATAGTTTTTATATACTTATATTTGACTTGGCATGTTTCATGTTTCTAATAGACGGAATTTTATAATCGATTTTTCACTCACTTTCTGATGTGCTAGAGTTTTGAAATTTTGTTTATTTAT
>BGPR01048650.1:0-11500 GCA_013235015.1 Araneus ventricosus
AGGTAGTTATTATAGACATACGACCATTAAATTAGAAATAATTAGCAGTAACTTATCGATATCATTGATCTATTTAATTTCAGATAAATAATTTGTTATATTTGAACCATAGTGAGCAACTTTATTTATTCTTAATGACTGAATTGACCAGATTTTGTGGCCTGATACATTCCTTCCAGTGACGAGTTAAATTTAGTTCTCATTCCGTCGGCTTGAGGTTCAACACAGACATATATTCTCCTTATTAGGATTTGAGGTCGATGTTTGTTCAACTTGTAAATTTTCCTCTTTCCACTGACCAGTAAAAGTTGCAGTTATGCTATCTCGACGAAGGCGTCGCAGATTTAGGTTTACATCACAATTTTATAAAAGAGGTATAAAATCATCACTTTTCTTTATTTCAGTAAGGTCTATTAGAATGAGACGGATTTCAAGAACGTAACGATTGTTACTTGTTTACACTCACCTGTGCTGCTTCAACGAGTTTCTAATACACCTTGTTCTAGCTCTGACTACAGATCATACCCCAAGTGTTAAAGCATTCATGGTCCAAACTTATTGGGACCAATTCAGTCTACTGAACCTACATTATTCATCATGACATCAATATATATATTTTTTTTTTCACTTAAAGTAATGTTCGTGGGTAATGGTAAAATGAGTATTACCGGATTCATGAAGATTCACCTCTTCTAGTGGTTTTCTAACATAATAATTTCTGGAAAATTTCAAGACCTTTAGACTTATCCTAGAACGAAACTACCCCTCAACCAAAGTTTAGATTAGTAAATATATAGCACGTTTCTTGCCCATGAGAAAGCAAGCTTAACCTGAGTAATTTTGATTGGATTTGTTCTAAAAGGATATGTCAGGAGAGTGAATTTTACAGATAGTCATCCAGCTGAAAGGTGGGAAAAATGGTCAGGGTATTGAAATTCTTATTTCCCTGTAGCTCCTTAACTGTTGAAGGTAGAGAGATTATTCAAACTAGGCAAATAATTCCCTTGTCATAATGAACAGCTTTTGTACTGAGAATTTTTTGATTGCTGCCACTCCTTAGAAGTTAAAGAGTCAATAACCCTACTCATATATAAGAACATTGCAATGTGCATTTAGAGTTTTGTTGTTCTTAATTAGCTGAAGACATGGTGGCCTTGTGGTACAGTGTCAACATCGAAACTGGAGAGTTGCAAATTTGAGACTCAGTTCCACAGGAGAAGTATACTTAACCTAGACTAAGGGTGTCAAACTTGCAGCCCACAATGAGTATCTTTGCAGCCCAGCAAATATAACAGTATGTAACAAAATTTGTATAAAAAATTTCGTAACTTAATTTTTTTTTAGTTCGAATTATACGTAATTATTAATAATGAGCCACATCTTTCGCCAATGACCGAGTGCTAGTTGTATTCTTTATCTACGCACCACTTCCACCACCAACTGCTATGAATATTTTATCAGCAAATTCAGATCCTATGCTGCTTAGATTTGAAAGCAAAATTCAGTGAAGTTGTGAGGCTTGGATTTTAGAAATATTTATTTGCTTGTCTGGTTTGAAAACATTCAAAAATTGGCTTATGAAATTATTTGAATGTTCGTAAGTATTTATCAGTCCCAGCAATTATTTTCACTTATCAAAAGAAATAAATCTCCTATCAGATGCTGAATTTCAGACATTCACGAACGTTTAGAAATTAATTTCTGCAGACAGGATATCCCTCGAAATAGGGAAGTTGGTGGCAGAGAAGAGGTGCCAGGAGTCAGGAAGGAAACGTGCCTTTTTTTATAGCATAAAAAAAACAAGCCTTTTTACTTTCTTGTATACAAAGTATACAAACAGAAAGTGTTGTAATTGTCAAAAAATTCCAACTCGAGATTTTGACGAATCTCCACGTTTTAGACCTCCCCGAGTCCGAAAAGCACAATTTTGGAATTATGTCTGTCTGTGAACACGATAACTCGAAAATGGTTAGATCTAGAGGGATGGAATTTGGTATGCGATCTTGTCACATAATTTTGAGGTTTCTATCACATTTTGGACAAAATCCATCCACGGGAAGTCTGTCTGGTCGTCTTCCCACGTTAAAGTAAACCCAATAACTCAAAACCTTAAAAAACTAGATGGATGAAATTTGGTACAGTTTTATCATCATGAATGTAGGTCCGTGTCAAATTTTGGACTAAATTCGTCAAAGGTTTGACTGCCCTGTCGATCTGTATAATCATGTGCTTGTGAACACGATAACTCCTTAACACAATGACTTAGATAAATGAAATTTGATAAGTGGCCTTCTAACCTTAATTGTAAATCTGTGTCCAATTTTTGTTTCAATTGGTTTTAAAAATAAGGTGTTCATATTGCATATTCAATTTTCTTATTATGACGCAATGCCATTTTGCGTCTTGGCGAGTGCTTGGCGACATTCGTGACCTTGGCGCGCTAAGAGAAACTCATGGACAGTCATTGCATTCTGGGTTACTGAAGGTTTGCATGTTTTATCGCCAGGGGAGGAGGGGAAATGGCACCTTTTTGGGAAGGATACGAGAAAGTTTAGGGAGACCACTCGCAACATGTTTTTTTTTTTTGTTTGGCCCATATCAGCTTAGTCCTGGCATATTTGGCCCATGATAGCATTTGAGTTTGACACCCTTGGTCTAGACAAAAAGGAATCTATCTTCTGGTTTGCTAACAGGAATTTCTTTTTCCTCATTCTATTTATCCTGAAGGGTGTGAGCAGCCTCACGGAGCTTTGGACAAAGAAAATCCTACCTCTAATTGAAAGAAGAGAATGTGATCCTTATGTTTTGTGCTGTGATCTACGAATTCATTATTATTTACTTAAATTGGACACGTAAGTATGATTCATCAACCGCCGACAAATATCTGATGAAATGATGGCTACCGTCTCTTTTGTACATATTGTGTGGTGTTGCAATATTTATTATATATATCAATATTCTTCTGAATATTTCATTTTGACATCTTTGTGCAAAGCTGTTGTGTTATTAAATTATTTTGTGTTGACATATTTTTATTGTCCTTGTGTGATGTGAATATTGTTATTGAAAAGAACTGCTTACTCGGATGTTTTGTTTCATTTCAAGCAGTGTTTGTACGATTAAAGCATTGTTGTGTGCTAAGATAAATTATTTTTGTACAATCTAGTCTAAATTAATGATTTATTTCTTATCTCCCTTAGTTTTCTGTTATTATGTTAGCTAATATACTCTTAAAAACTCATTTTGAACATAAATTTTACTTTTTAATAACTGCTGCCCTTAAATATTAATTCCTCTCCTTCTTCAAGCATAGAAATATTAAAAATATTTTAGATTTTATCTCTTTATTTGAAAAAAAAATTAACTAATTGTGCCCACCTAATTATTTTAAATTACCCTGTATTAAGATTATTATCCAAGAGAGGCAACTCAAGTCGATTGTATGGCCCCCCCCCCCAAAAAAAAAAAAACCTATGAGCTAAAAAAACACTGTTGCATGATGTAATCTGTATCTTACTGCTGTGGTAAAAGCTTAAGGAAATTAAAAAGTTTTCTTTTTGAGTGTGTTTGAAACTAACCCTTCAGTGCACGATTTTTAAGATTTCAAAATAAAAAAATGTTTTTGGCATGGGAAGTTCACATATAACAACTCAAAAATACGCTAACAAATCAAAATAGAATTGTGCTGTTATTAAATTGAATTGAATGAACGTATCAAATCACTATTTCTTTTTTATAAAACAATAAAATTAGTATTTTAAAAGTAATATCAAATGGTAAATATCTGTAGAAACAATTGATGAAACATCAGATGCAAGACTCCTTTTAAATGCCAAAAACTGCATAAATATGTCAATAGGTGTATCAGGAATTGAATAACTGACACCACAGACTTATCAATAGGACTGTGTTGTCCATGGAAAATGGAACGAATGATTGTTATCCGGTCTCTTATGATGTTTCTAATCTGATACAGCATGTATAAGTGGACAAAAAATTTTCTATTCATTATTAACATGAGAAATAAATTATGTATCAAATTTGATACCGTATGCAGTGAAGGGTTCAAGTCTGCTCAAACATATTCATTTCTTTTAAATACACTGGGATCATATGCAGGACTATTGGATTGAGCATTGTTACCCTGTGGGTCGCTCCCATTCTATCCACTTGAGTTGTCACAAGCTGTAGTAAAATTTATTTGCTTCGTTTGTATATGCTTCTGCAAACCATTATTTTCAAGATCTCTGAGGTACAGAGAGGAATGTTCTAAGAAGCAGTTTGTTGCAAAATGACTTTTTAAAGCATGGTTCTTGAAAACTCATTCAGTCGGTAGTTTCTTGTGGGTTATTGGATCCAATTATCAAGCCAAGCATGACAAGAAAAAATAAAATGTTCATTTGAAATTCAGCATATATTTTTTGTATTTTGTACAAGATTGAAATTGAAAACAAAAACTTTCTTAATGAGATTTTTAAAATTACTGAATGTTAAAAAGTGTGTTTTTAGTAATTTTTTAGGAACATTTTGATTGAAATGTATGGGGTGAATGCAAAGTTTTTTCCCCAGTTGCAAAAATTAATTACACAAAAACAATTCTACTTAGGCATATGTTTATTGTTATGAATTTTAAATATTATAATGGGGTTAGTAATAAGACCATTTACCTTACTAAATTTAATGCAGAAATAGCCAATTTTATTTCGTGGAGCTGCACAATGCATTGCACTTTTGCCATCATAGATGTCATTTCACTAAAATGTAACTTTTAATTCACTGCCTAGATTTATGAACTTCTTTCGATATCTATTCATTGTTAAAAAAGAAATTTTTCATTAAAAAGTAGCTTTTAATTCACTACTCACATTTATGAACTTGTTTCAATACTATTCAATAATAATAAAAAATAATAATTTTTCAATAACCCTTTAACCGCTTCGCCCATATTTTTAATTCTCATAACAACACTATCAATATTCTTCAACAGATGGTGTAGCTTGTCCATGTCATTGAAACGCTTTCCATTTGGGTCTTTCGTTGAAGGTTTTTTTTTTTTTTTTTTCCATGCCAAAGAACGGAAGCGTGAATTTTGTATGCAGCAAAAAAATATGCCTTTTTATGTTAACGCTTCTGTTGAAAGAATTCTCCAGTTAAGAGGTTAAAAAATAGCTTTTGATACACTGCCTAAATTTATGATCTTGTTTCGATATTTATTCGTTGATGAAAAAAACCTTTAAGAATGATAAAGATGTTTGCAGTACTAATTTCAGCACTTATTTCGTGCTAGCATTTTGTAGCAAGAGGAAAAAGACTTTGTGCTCACCCTGTATTTTGTTTTTCTGTCGAACACCTTTTATTTATATCAGAGTTTTGAAAGTACTTTACTTTAAAATCGCATCTTTATATCTTATCTCTGTATTGTGTTTTCCAATTTTTCACGTTTTACAACTTTATTATGGCAATTTGCATTTGTGATCAATATAGAATAAAAACTTCTTTAGTTCCAAAGTATTTTAAATATTAATATGAAATGTACATGACAGATATGTTACAGAATGTATTGGAAAAAAAGACCCATGACATTCATTATTTTAGACTGTGCCTATTGGAAGTTCAGTTTTTTCAGTCACTTATTTTTATGTTTGGTGATTCTGTTAACAATTTAATATCTTATTTGTATGCCTAATGTGACCATACATCCTGTTTTGAATGGAACAGTCCCATTTTTTGGTAGCCTGTTCCATTGTCCCCAAGCACAGGTTCGGGATGCCGAAATACCCCATTTTCAGAAAAAGAGCAACCCACGATAACAATTTCAAACAAGAAGTGGCCCAAAATCAAAAATTCCTACGGTGTTGTCTAGTAGCTTGGCGATGACGGAGCATGTGCAGTACTTGTCATGCATATGTAAAATGGTCAGAAGCTTTCTATATTGCATTTAGTTCTAACTTCATTACACTGCATGAAGTGACAGAATAAAACACTGTGAAAATTTTTAGTGAAAGCCGTTGGATGGTACTGTTCAAACACTTTCACTCCAATAATTTAAATCATATGAACTCTCGTGTAATTATTGAATATATTCAATGCCTGCACAGCACTAATGCACCCATAGAAAGGGGGGGTTTTTCTTATGAATAAGTTGTGGACGAGCTAGAAAACACAGTTGCAAGTCGCAATTCTTTTTTTTTTTTTATATCTACACCAAATATACTGAAGTAGAAAATATGTTCTTCAGAAAAATGTATGATCACATCAATTATTTATTTTCACATGCTTATTCCGGATCTTTTCATTAATTAAAAAACTGAAGAAATATGTGTTTTCTTGAATTCACATAATATTACCCAAAAATTAAAAAATTTCTCGTTTTTGAGGGAAAAAATAAATGGTCACTTTATGTATACCTATAGTTAGTTGTATTATTAAACTTTTACTAATTTTTGTTTAATTTTTTTGATTATAGTAAAAGTTTAATTTCTTTTGTTAGTTTGACATTTTAATAAATGAAACATTTAAAATGTGAAAGATATCTTATAGTAATTTCCTTGTACAAAACATTTTAATGACTCTATTTCCGTGAGTATTTTGTAGTTCATGATCTCATTTTTGAAGACTTTTTATGCTGTAAAAGTAATCGAATTTTAATGAGTCGTAAATGATGAAAAAATTTTCAGAAAATGATGAACTTTACTTCAACTGAGCAGTTTTAAAATCCTCTCAGATTTATTTTGCAGAAAATATTGATATCCTCCCTGAACCATGTGTCAAATCTAATGTACTGTATTTCAAGACAAAAACAAGTTATATAACCAAAAAAAAGTAATCATAATTTAAAAATATCAAGGTAGGTTTTTATTTTTAAACAATAGATTGTGATTGTCAGTTGCCTCTTGCTGATCGATATTTTCCAGCTACTACGTCGCATCTTCTCCTGAAAAGAATCACATCCCTTTGCTGTTGAGGGAATTTATACAGCAGCTTCAGTAGTTTTAGTCCATGCTTTTGAGTCATTTAACTGTCACTTGCCTATTCTCCAAGCTCATTCGTTGCAATAGGTACTCATTTTCTTTCAGTTGCCTCACTCATTCAGAAAAACACAAATGAAACTCTGACTGATTAAGACAAAACCATACACAAAATATAACATTACAGTAGAGTCTCCCTACAACGAAGTCTCTCTACAACGAATTTCTCCCTATAACGAAATTTTTAATCGGAATGTTAAATAACATTCAAAATATTCTCCATATAACGAAGTGGTTGTCTCCCTATAATGAATTTTTTCAGAGGTTTATCTTTTCGATTTTTGTCATTTTTGAAGAAAGTTGGTAGTTTCTGTGCAACCAATTCGCTCACACATGCCTGTTTCTGGAACCACTCACTCTTAAAATGTGAAAATTTTTCTGAAAATTTAACATCATAAAATGCAAAGCAATGTAAAATAACGGAATTTTTCAAGTAAAATTAACGTAAGTACATACTCATACATATTATTCTCTAAATTGGTGAATTGTCTTAACTTTTGAATATTTTATTTATACAATGAAAATTAGTATAATTTTAACAAATTTATAATATATAGTACTTCATTTTTAATTGAAAATCATAATTAAATAAACACATTTGAACTTATCGCACCGATTGAAAAGTTTGGAACATTTACTTAAATAACTGCAAAAATCTCTAATCTCCATTTAACGAAATTTTCTCTATAACGAATTTTTCAATTGGAACCAAGCGATTTCATTATAGGGAGACTCCACTGTATTTACTACCAGGGTTCCCACAGTCCTTGAAAACTCCTTGAATTTTATTTGCCTTACTGAGAGCCCTGGAAAAGTACTTGATTTTTCGTTCGGTCCTTGAAAAACAAGCGAATTGACCATCCAATATTTTTGGGGATGGAAGAGAAAACCAGTTTGTTACTTGGTTTTTCTTTGAGAATTCCACTACCAGAGAAAGTGTGTTTGTATGGGAAATGCTGCCGATCATCAATCTTTTCTGTCTTTGTATATTCAATGACAGCTTAATTTGACAACAGAGGAAAAACTACAGAGAGTATTTCTCCGTCGAGTAAAACAGTCGTGCAATCATCCTAATGTATTTTGAAAGTAACACATGTATTTTAACAGAATTTTGTTTTAAATACCAATAACTGATTTTCTCTGCAATGAAATCTGTTTTCAAAATGTGTGTTATTTAATTTCATAGAGCCAGGGAAGTCTGTGTTCATGCGAACACAATAACTCAAAAACATAAATGGATAAAATTTGGTACAGAGTTTTAATCGTTAGAATTGTAGATCCGTGTCAAATTTTTTATTTTAATAATAAAAATGCAAATGGTTAATTTGATTTAAATTTGTCATTTGCATTTTTATGTCTAAAATAAATAATTTTATGGGCCTTGAATTTTCTTTAAAAAGTCCTTGAATTTTTCCATCAATAAGAGTGGGAACTCTGAACTACTACAGCGGTCTAATCGGCTTTGAGCCTCCAGTAACACTGATTGTGCCACCACCGAGTCTCATGTGCCCACATGAGCTTGATACACTACAAAAAGCAAATGGACTCACCAGACAGTATTGAAAACTAGAGTACATTTTTTCAATTAGTGGTATAAATTATATTATCAGAATATTATTGATATCATTAATGCAGTGGAACTTGGCTAGTTCTAAAGATTTTAATTTGAATTTTTCTCTGATCTTTAAATTTCTTATTGGCATAATATTAAAATAACATCTATAATTCCTATTTATTTTGTTCCTTCAATGTGATAGCTAAAAAATGTTTTTATTTCTAATTGTTCTCGTTAGTTTAATACATCCCTACTTTGTATTCTCAGTAATTATTAGTGAATCAGTTTTTAACCCTTTAACTAGGGTGTGGTTTATAAACCACATACTTAAATTACAGCCAGATGTGGGTGTGGTTTATAAACCACATGTTACGGATGGTGGCTTATGTACCACTAAATTATAAAAATATTTTTCATATATGAATGAAATAAAATAAATTTTTTTTTCTTATCTTTTATCTTACCACTAAATTATAAAATTAACTAAAATAAAATTTTAATTCTTATCATTAATTACAAAATACGTACTTAGTTATGCAGATATTTTAGATTCGACACTGTATCGCAATAAATACATGACAAATATATATATATATATATATTTGCTTTTAGAGAGATTGGCTGTTCTAAAAGTACCTGCAGTTAAAGGGTTAAGATTCTTAATTTTCCCGAGGGTTTTTCTGCTGTGCAATGTATTTGTCAAAAGAGCAATAAAAAAAAAATCTCATTTTAAAAAGAACCTTGAACACATTAGGAGTTAGTTGTAATGTTTAATTTGAAATTTTGTTGTACAATTGTATCCAAAGTGCTGTATACTAATTGTTTATTAAAAGTACTTATGTATTGAAGTTTTATTTTTTCACGTGATATAAAATTGTATGTATTTACAATTTTTTAAATTTTATTTATTATTTATTTATTAAACTCGTACTTTATTTATTATGTATTATTTATTAAAGCCATCAAATATTTGTAAAAATAAATCTTTACTGCCTTTACTAGTTCAAAATTTGTCATTTTTGGTGGTATACACATTTTTGGATCCAGTTTTTTGTAATTGGAATTTTTGAATAAATCGAATTTTTATTGTGGCACTAGTAACTTAAAATGAGGCAAGTTCCACAGTATCATTATTAATAATTAATTATATCAATTCAGAGCCGTCATCAGTTAATGAGATAGTATTTTATTGATAAACTAAATTGTGAGACAAAACTATTTTATAAACAGAAACTATAGTTGGCAATTTGAATGTTGTGTGTTTAAAAAAAAAAATGTTCAAAAGCAGTTTATTCATTGGGTTGATGCAAGCAGGCACAGTGCACTTAAAAATATTTTATTTTTAATATTCGAGAAAAGTGCAAAAATATTTCCATTATCAATTTATTTTCCACATATCTTCATCTGTGATGACTATGCATTTATCTGTGTTATGAAGTTTATTTTGAATTCAGTAACTGCTTCATTGATTTGAAAATGAAGAGTGAATTTCATGAAAAATGTTTCTATGATTGTCTTTCTTACATGTAATTGTTGTGTTTTGTTGACGTTTGTAACTGCGTGCCATGACGTGTTTGGAAGTTCATGTTAAGTTTGTTTCAGATTCAAATTGTATTTGAAGTGTTTCTTATTTATTGATTTTATAATAAATTCCCACATGAATTATCCCTCTGTTTACTTGTATGATTTTGTATAATTTTTACATTTTAAACTGATTTGTGAACATTTCAAGTTATATTACGCATTTATTGGGCTCTTGTTTTGGTCGATATGTGTTTCAACCTTTAATTTTTAAAATAATTTGCAAGATAGATTTTATCTTAATTCAGCATTTGGATTGTCTTATAAGTGGTCCACAACAGAAAATTCTGTATATAGATTATCTTAATTCTGTTTTTTGGAATTTTAATATGTTTGATTTTTCAAGCAGTTATGTGTAGTTTCAAGTTTATCACCATTTTATTAAAGATAAGCGATTTAATTGAAATTTCTTAATGAAACTTACGCACAAATTAATTAAAACATAAATATGTCACAGTTTTGTTCAAAGAGAATACACTATTGTAAATTGTTATTTTTATCGTTTTACTTTAAACATCCAAATACGTTAGTGAAATATTTTGAAACAGACCAACAAAAAAGAATATATAAAAGTTAAATTTTTATTAATTCTGATTCAGTTTAAGAACTAACAAACTATTATATCTAAATCTCTTAGAAAAATCTAAAATCTCTTAGAAAGGTTTGTTCCAGATAGACACATCACGAAACTCCAAAAACTTTTTAAAGTGCTCGGATGAATTTGGAACTCACTGTATGGAGTCAATTCATATGACGTCACCAGCACTTGACAAATGTAACTTCGCATATTGTCTTGCTCTATGCAGTGATGTCACATCCTTTTTTTCTCCAGCATAATGCACAGTCGCGGTGGCCTAGTGGTAAGATCTCAACCTCGGGACCGGAGGGTCGCAGGTTCGAAACCCGATTCCACTGAAGATCCGCCGTGTATGGGGCCAGTTGCACGCTAAATCATGCGTATTGGCCAAAAGCAGGGTTCGTACTCCTCCTGAAATTCCTAAAAAACTCCTGAATTTTGCTTTTTTTTCTAAGGGCCCTGAAAACTCCTGAAAATTGTGTTTTTTATCCTATATTTCTTTTTGTCTCTTGAAAAATTACAATCGAAGAGCAAAAGATAAAGTTATGATGAAACATAAAAATATGACGTTTCCTTATTTCAGACATGACACATTTCCGCGGAAACTCGAATTTCAGCTTTTTCGGCATCAGATTTTATCATTCTTAATTTTCTTTTTTGTAATAATTCTACAATATTTTTAATATCTCAAGCACTTTTTGTATAAATTTACTGATTTTATTGTTCAATTAATCGTACTTATTTTACTTCTCAGTAGTT
>BGPR01048652.1:0-11500 GCA_013235015.1 Araneus ventricosus
CATTTCACAAACTTTTAGCTTAAAAAGCACAGTTTAACGTGGCAAATAGGTTTAAACATGTTAAGATTCACTATTCAAATTAAAAACCATAAAAAATATTTACTTTTACCTTTTTTAAAATTAACAAAAAAGCCTTTTTTGGAAATTTTTAAAAAATTCTAAAATTTTTTCTTTTTACACCAAAATTTTAAACATGTTTTTTTTTTCACTGATATTTTGATCAGAAAAGCTTCGCCACATGTATAAAAGAACAGACTCCCACTAAAGTCCCACGACTATATTCCTGTAGCTCGGCAACTTCGCTCTGTACACAGAAACACTTCTTTCTATTTTGTTCATTCCGATTGGATCGTATTATGAAAGATTCCTCAATAGTTTCATTAGACCTATCTTGACGTTTTCGATTTATAATCGAAACCGCCCAAGTTAAACTTATTTTGAAAAATTGTGATGTCCCAGATCAAATCAATCGCTAATTCGAATGTAAACAATCTAAACTCGCGAGCTGTTGCCAAACGGCGATTAAGAAATTCGACCCTTTTTTGTCGCCACGTAAGAGAATTATATATATAGATTCTTTGCCTTTCATACTTTGCTTGCGGTGTAGTAAATAACACATTGTAATTTTTTAACATTGTTTTGGATTAACGGTACTCGGTGGAGAGGAAAAAGAAGACAAACTCAATAATATATATATTTTTGTTTTGATTTCGTTTTTAAAACTTTCATTTATGTAATTGGATGTGGGCTTTTTTTATTTTGTTGAAGTCCTGATTCCACGGGCAACGCCGTGCGCGTACTGCTAGTTTCTTCTAAATTTGACAAGACATCTGCAAGTTTTGGGTTAATTTAGGGTTAATAACTGCCAGATTACTTATTCGTAGCTGAAATAAGTCAAGTTTTTCCTCAAGCCGCATTTTCATGGCGTATGAATCGTTCAGCATTTACATGAAATGATTGGTAAACTCATAAAAAATTCAGGAAACTGCGTTATGGCACAAGATAACGTCAGTATAATGTAATTTTGTAACCCTTTTCTTCTAAATTTGACAAGACATCTGCAAATTTTGTCAAGATCGTCAGCAAATGCTCGTCAACATTGTCATTAAGCCATAGTTCGTTTGCATCCCCATACGTGATGTCTTTAGTAGCATACATGTGAATTGTGATTCACAAAAAAGAGTTACATAAGTTTTATTGAAGGTGCATTTGAAATCGAATAAAAAATTAAAAAAACAACAACATGTAATAAAAAAAAAAATCAAACAGACAAAAAAATTTCGTCAGAAAATAAAAGAAAATTTGATAAATTTTATTTAAGTATATTTGCTGAGTTAATGTTTCTTAACTTGTTGCAAGTAGATTTTAATTCAATAAATATGTGAACAATATAATAAAATGCAAGTGAATTATTTGATAAATAATTGCACAAATATGCTGTTTTCTTCTGTACATTGTAAAAAACTACTTTCCGAGTCTGCATTTCGATAACTAAGTTAATCCATTATGCCCAAGTCGCATTTAAAAAAAAACTTTGTAAACTAATATTACATGTCGTGAAATGAACTAGAAAATAACTAAAAAAACTCTTGCGTAGAAATTTCTTTTAGTACCCTTTTAAGCTTAGCATCTCTATTCAGGAAAGTAATTCCAAATGCAAAAAAACTATCAAAATCTAAAAGCATGCGAAATTTTAAAAAAAACAAACATATTCTTACAATTCTATTTACTGATGCATTTGTTAAATGCAAGTAAATTAACTGATGAATAATTGAGCACTACTATCCTTAACTCTTTGGCATACCACAGATCTACTTTCGATTTGAAAATAAAAAATTACATTATCAATCTAACGTTTAATATGTGCAGCATGCGATTGAATATAAAAGAAGCGAATACTTAAAAATACTTTTTTTGGAAAAATTATGCTGCAAAAATAATTCCTGTGAGTTCGTGATGCACTTTTAGAAGCATCTCTAAAACAAGAAGCTATGCATTAATGGGATAATGTAAAAAATTTATTTATTTTGAAAGAGCTAGCTGGTGTCATAACGTTCCAGCATTACTTTCGAATGGCTAATCCAATTTTGATTAAACTTGGTACACAGGTTTCTCATTAGCCGGCTTGAAATACTGAAGGGGTTAATAAGCCCTAACCCAGGACCCTCAAGGTAGGGTGGGGCAAAGTGTCCAAAATACATATAACAAATAGGCCGATTGACATGCTTGATGAAACTTGGTACACATGTTCCTCACTGTATGACTTGACGTGCTCATCTTAGCCCCAACCCAAACCCTCGGGGGTAGGGTGGAGCAAAGTCTCCAAAATAAATGTTACTGAAAGGTTGATTGACATGCTTGCCGATTTCGGCAGCTTGGGAGAGTTTGATGAAATTTGGTACACACATTTCTAATTAGCCAACTAAAAATACTATTGGAGTAAATAAACGTTAATTCAATCCGTCAGGATAATGTGGGACAAAGTCTTTAAAATACATTTAATAAATATGCGCCAATTGGCATGAATTTGATACTGCTGGCTCAATTTTGATGATACGAGGCACATATATTCCTCATATGTTGTCTAAAAGAAGTGTATGGTTAATTAAACGATAATCCAATATTCCTCTGAGAAGGGTGGGGGAAAATCTTCAAAATACATGTAAACTCTTGAGACGATTGAAATTCGGTACATATGTTTCTCAGTGGCTTATTAAACATACTCTAAGGGTAAATAAACTCTAACCAAACCCTTGAAGTTAGTATGGGGTTAAGTCTTTTAAATACATATAAATATGGGCCGCTTGGCATAAAAATTGATACGGTCGAGGCAAAATTGATGACACAGGGTATATATGTTTTTCACAGGCTGACTAAAAGTAATGTATGGATAAATAAATGCTAGTCCAATTCCTCAGAATATGGGAGGAGACGCAATCTTGAAAATACATGTAAATCCTTGAGCCGATTGACATGTTGTTGAATATGGCCACGGCGATTTTGATTAATTTTGGTACATATGCTAAGAATATTGTAGGAGTAAATAAACGCCAACCTCTAATCTCTAAAGTTAGGGTGGGACAAAGTCATTTAAATGAATGCGGCAAATGGACGACTGACATGAAATTTGATACGGCTCGGGCAACTTGATGAAACATGATACATATGTTCCTCATAGGCAAAATAAAAGCACTTTAGGGGTAAATAAATAATCCAAAACCTTAGGTAGGGTGGAGAAAAGACGTAGGCCGATTGACACGAAACTCGATATTGTTGGAACGATTTCGACATGAAGTACTGTTTGGGTAAATAAGCCCTAACCCAGTCCTTCTGGAACAATGTCTCCGAAATACACGCAAAAAAATGGACTAATCGAAATCGAAATGAAACTTAATTCGAAGGTTTTTAATAATGAAGCACCCCCACCCCCACGGGGGGGGGGTTAAATCGTTAGAGCATGAATGCTCTATTTCTATAATGTTAATTTTGAACTTCACTGTGGTACCATATGTACCACAGTGACAGTACCATATGTCACCATATGTGCTATCTTTCGTTTTGGAATTGTTTTTTTTTGTTTCGTTTGATTCCAAAATCTTTTGACGAGATAGCAATCACTGTGAAATTATTTTCTTGCATTAAAAATATGGAAGAATTTCATCATTAATAAAGGCATAAATTTAAAATTATTTTCAAGAAATTAAATTTTACTTGTAATATTTTTTTAAAATACAAGAGTTACCGCTTATAGTGATCACGGATATAATGATCAGTCGGTTGTACTGATCAAAATAGCGTGGAACGGATATCTCGTATCTAAACACAGAAAAATCCATCGGTTTGAACGATCAACAATTCCCTTGTAGTGATCGGTTTTGATGCGATGATAGCACAAGTCATGAGGACGATGAAGAGGGCTAGAAGAGAAACCACCGTCAGCCCAAGAAACTTTTCAAGCCCTTCGTAATTTAAGAAGATCAGTTCAATATAGTTCTGAATCTTCTGTTGAGGATTACTCATCTGAACGATAGTGATCACGGATATAATGATGAGTCGGTTGTACTAATCAAAATAGCGTGGAACGGATCTCCCGTATCTAAACACAGAGAAAATCCATCGGTTTTAATGATCAACAATTCACTTGTAGTGATCGGTTTTGATGCGATGATAGCACAAGTCATGAGGACGATGAAGAGGGGCTGGAAGAGAAACCACAGTCAGCCCCAGAAACTTGTCAAGTCCTTCGTATTTTAAGATCAGTTAGTGCTGAATCTTTTGATGTGGATTTCTCTTCTTAACGATTTATCTAGTGAATTCTTGGGGGGAATAAAACCGAGCTACTCGCAAACTTTTTAAAGCAAGCTTTAAAAATTAAATGTGAATGATTTTTTAAAATTCTGTGCATGTAACGATTTTTTCTATTTGAAACGAATGAGTACATAGAACAATATAGTGTGGTCTGCTTTTTCTGCTATCCGTGTATGCCTATCGATTTGTATTAGTTTTGAGACATTTTGGATGCACTGATCATTCGTATTCAGCCGTGTGGGTGTAGTGATCACTTTGGCTTTGACCCAAAGTGATAATTATAAGCGGCGTCCGCTGTATAAGGAATATTCAAATATCAAAATAGTTTTTGGTAAAATCCCACGTGTATGATAATGAAAATATTTTTTCTCAGTTTGTTTTCATATATTTCTCTTACATTTACTAACTTACATTGTGCATACCTAATATAAACTTATGCTACCTATTTAATGCAATGTTTCATGTGCTGCAATTTCTCATTTTCTCCTTTCCTTTTTTCATCTTCAATTTTTTTAAAAAGTAGCAAATTTGGTAAATTTGTCTAATACTGGCTTAGTTTAGTATATTTTAGTTTAGTTAGACCGATGTCCCGTTTAAAGAATTTATGAAAGCTATTTTGTGAAATGGTCTTAATAATTTTGAACCTTGTTCAGATGAAGAGGATGCCCACAGTAGCTGGTACGCTTTCTCCTAACTATCACACAACACTAGCGCTCTGGTATTGGCGCACCGACATATGTATAAACACACAAAAGTGAATACTTTTACACACAAACTTTATTTAGACAACTTGTTTGATTGTCTTCTTTTGGAAAAATGGCGATTTTTTTTTGAAAATTGGAAAATTATTAAAACTTTGATAAGAGTCTGTAATCATACTAATGCAACATAATATATAGTATTGGTATTCATTCAACGCAGAATTTTATGCTCTACAACTTTCAGGTTAACCATTTTTAACATTTAGTGTGAAGTTTTGGAGTAATCTAGAAAAAACTGACAAAACACCCCACTTCACTTCAGTTCCTCCCCCTAGCAGCCAACGCTCACCTCGCCGGAGGGGGAAATTTGGAATAGTCATACTGGCCCCTAATGAAGTAATTAAAGCAATAAAACTCTAGCCATAAATTTTTTCCGATATATGTATTTTTTTACTCTCCGCCGACTGGACTATGTTCCCAAAGAAGGAAATGTTTTTCTAAACGAAAGTAATTTTTCTTTCTTGTTTACCTGGCTCCCGCTATCAGTCTTTATCGAAACACGATACGAGAGGGAGGGGGATTTGATGGGGGAAAGGAAACAAAATATCGAGCCAAACAATTAGGTTTAAAAGGATTTATGGAGCCCCAAAAGGAAACCGGCTTAAAACTCAGATAGCGTGTATGGATATGAGGCAGACATCCACATTTCCCGAATAAGGTATTCTTTCCAAAAAACAATCGAAGAATCCTTCAGATATTCCACTTTTTTGAAGAAGGTGGTTGTTCTTTTACTTTGTGAGCATAGAATATACTTAAGTGAAGAGATATACAAGGTATTCATCAGATGCTTGCAGAAGAATGTAGGTTAGAGTGAGTAATACGAAAAATCAATTGATCTTGAAAAGAAACAGGGAAAGTTTAATGTTGGGTTTAAAATCTGAAATAGGTAGTAAAAAGCGTAAATAAAATTCGAATGACTGTTTTATTGATTATCATCAATCAAGTAGAATTATTATTAGTATACTTCATTGCTCTTGAGTTATTCAAAGAACAATGTATATAGACAGACAAGAGAAAGAGGAGTGTGTTGTATTTTTTCATGTGTGCGTTCTGCCTTTTGCATAAATCAGAAAAATTTCTAAATATGTCTGTTTTTATGAAACAATATGTCATTTTAAATTGTAAATTCTCTTAACACTTGTAAAATCGCTTGTTCTTAAATTGAAAAAATGATAAATCCAAGTAGTTCTCCTCCTGATGAATTTAGCATACAATATTCAAAGCAGTTCTAATTCAATGACAATAAAGAAAAGTTTTCAAACTTTCCCCAATCGTGACTCCTTTTCAGTCAGAAATATTTTGCTACGAATCCAAAGTTCGAAAATAAATAAGAAAATAGTGCATTATTAATTATATGTAAAAGGAAATTCAAATGTTCACAGGGCGCTCATTTAACTAAGAGCAGCCCCATTCAGAACGACGACAAATATAGTCACGAAAGTGCTGTCTAGATATAGTTGCGCTATACCATGAGACCACTTACAGCGCCACCTGACGGAAAACTCCGGAATTAGCGTTCCTATCTCGAAATTGGTACAAGATAGAGGGAAAAAATCAAATTCAAAGTTGTAGAGCATTACTGATTTAGTATGAAAATACACCTTGGATACATTAATGCGAAGAACAGAACACTTGAAACACACATTTATTTGTTGGCGATTTCCATAGCCGTTTTGCTATACCTTGATACTACTTTCATGACTATAGCTGCCATCGTTTTGAAGTTAGGGGGTGGCCCTTATTTAAATGAGTACCCTGTAGATTTATAACAATTTAATTAAATATTTTTAAAAATACTCTTTTCTTAGTTGTTTTTGCTTGCTGACTTGAAGAGTCTCGAAGAAAAGGACCTTATGAAAAATTTCGCGACTATATAATATTTCTGCATGATCTCACTAGGAGTTGTGCCTCACAGTGCAAAAATCCCAACTATAAACTATACTTTATTAAAAACATCAGCGATAGTTCACTTTCTATTCGGTGCACAATAAAAAAATAATGTCGAACAATTTTCTCAAATTAAAATAAATTACAAAAACCATTAAGTTTTTGTCTTTTTTGTGTGTTTTGTTTCCCCCCCCCTTCACTCTATAGTTTAGAACTTTGTCATAATTGAGATATTTAAGGTAATTTACAATTTTTCGATTCTTTTATTCGCATGGTATTTCCAAATTTGCATTTATTTATTCGTTAGGTTGCATAATTTTTAATTTTACGCAAATAATTTTAGAGTAAGGACATTTTTTCAGAGTCCTAATACAGTAAAGTGACGCTCATACGTCTTTCAAGGGACTGACTAAAACGATGTATAAATAAAAAGACGTATAATCGAAATTTTATTAAACTTTGATCATTACAAATTTAATAAATTTATTTAAAAGTATTAATTTTAAAATTCTTTTAAGATAGCACTAGTACAATACTACATAGTATGCAAATCAATAATTAAATTCTAAAATTAAACATTTACCATAACAGCGAGAAAATTCACACTTTTATTCCGTATTTTGAGTACTAATACTTATACGATTTATGTGTATGCATGTAGGAGTTTAAGTAAGAAAAGTCTGGCAACATGGTACCAAAAAAATCATCAAAATATCGAACTTTTCTTATTTGCTTATATAATAGCTTTAATCATTCTAAATATGCCTGTAAAATTCCAGAGCTGTATCTGTATTTTTTATTAAGTTATTGAAGGATTTTTGATTCATGACAGGAGGGTAAACAATGTTGTCACGCGCATTTTTCAAATCTTTGCAGTTTCTGAAAAGCTTGAACTTCTTCAAAATGAAAATAAAATGCAACTTAACAAAACAGAAGGAACGTTGGCCATGTATAAAGACTCTAAGAAAGACTATCAAAGATAAAGAAGGAAAATAATATACAATTTCGTACAGAAGAAACTAAAACTAGCTCGTAAACGCAGAGAGAAATTAATTCGTTAGAAAGTGGGAAATAAAGGTGTTATACATTTTTATGCCTGTTGTAAATTTATGCTAGTAGCAGAACTTTGCATGGAATCAGCTCCGAGATATGTATTTCATTTTTTAAAAAATGTTAAGATTAAATTTAAGAAAATATTGATGTTTCCTTTGTTTTCCTTTTATATATGAATTATACAATTATAATATGCCATTGCCACAAATTCGTGCATTTTTTATGGTAAACAGTTTAAAATAAGTTAATTAACATATTGTAAACGGTACAAGCTATTCTAAGGTTTTTATATCATTTTATTGAAGGAATGAAAACTTTAAATTGATAAAATTTAAATTGATAATTAATGAAACCCTAAGGAGTTTTTAATAATTGAATGTGGGATGTGAAATTTTTATGCACGTTCTAAAATATAAGTTTTGTGGAACTTGGTATGGAATTAGCTCTAAGATGTGTAGTAATTTTTTTAAAAAATGTCAAAGTCAAAATTAATGCATTTTTGAGAATTTTTTGTGTGTTTAAGAATAAAAAATAATAATAAATTAATTATCAGCAGTAGAAAGAAATCCATACCAAGTTTCATGTATCATATTATGAGGTACTTGGAAACAAATTTGTAAAAAAAAATATGCATATTTAAAAAAGCCTTAGGGTTTTGAAAAAGTTAATTTTCTTTAAAAAAATATAAATTTTACAAATATTTTTTAATAAATTCAAACTTTTTTGTGTGAGATAGTCATAGAGTATTAGCTTATATAAAATACAACTAAAATCCAATTCCAACTACTAAAAATAAAAAACATTGTTCAGATGGTACCATGTCGCCTTAACATTCATCTGACGTGCCGATTTTCTGTGAGTATTAAGTAGGTACATCATTAGGAATCGAATTTAGTTCATTGAATATTTTTTCACTATTCTTTTGACAAAAGAAATAATCGAGTCTTTGAAGAAAGGTGAAATAATATAATCATCATCGTATAAATTAGCCTCAGACAATTTGTCTTCTATTAATTCATCAGTTGTGAATAATTTCAAGTCTTGATATTTTTATCGCAATTCACATAATAGAGAGGAGGAAATTTTCCCATCTTAGAACGGGGGAAAACGATGTATAACCGAAGCTTTGCGTCCTATGAACGAAGTACTTCATCATTGAAATGGATACTAATTAATCGAATCTATGATGAAACGACGTATGAATATAAACGACGAATAAATGAAAAACGTATAAACGGTGCTTTACTGTATTTCTTGTTATATTTTAGAGTAAGTATTTTTTTCATTGCATCAACACACAGTGTTAGTGTAACTTCATCGTACCTAAAGTAATCCAACACAAAATACATCTATCCGTTAGTGTAAAATGAAAACTTCCTGGTCAGATTTCCCAATGGAATTAAAGAAATTACTTTCGTCTGTTGTGTTTACTTTCATTTCTCGGAATTTTTAGAATTATAGTTCTTTAAATAAAGTTTCTTTCCTACCATATTGTGCGCATAATTCTATGTAGGAGAGATTGAAGTATGATTTTGTTCTTATTTTAGAGAGTATTTGGTATGAATTTCTGTCCCAATACACTTTTTTCTATATCAAATGTATTCCTAATGTTTAATTTCACCACCTGAACTACAATAAAAGTTTTACGAATCTTGAAATACCCAAAATAAAGTTTATATTCTTTAATTATACTACGAATTTCTTCAGTAACATTAATGCATGAATATTAACCGTTCGTTAAAAATACTATCAAAAATAAATTGATTAATTATTTTCATATACACGTTATTGCTTTTTATGAGATCCCAATGTGAATCATGAACCACCTGGATATTTCAGACGGAAAACCATATCGTATTGCGCTGGGAGGAAAGATCATCCAATAGATGTTGAAGAAGTTTTTTTTCTTTTTCATGGACAATTGCGTTTACTTATTTGTGGAAAAAATAATTTCTCAGATATAAAGCTGGGAACCAAAAGAGGGAAATGTCGAATCAAAATCTGACCATCATCCAGGCTGGACTTACTTTCACTAAACATTCGAGATTCGAATTCCTTCGAAATTGGCTGAGCATTCTTCTGCGAATTTGCTTAAATCGGCCTATTGATTTGATCCAATAACTTTGAGCTCTATGAAATTATTTTTTAGAGAACATAAATAGCTATGTTTTGATATTAGCTGAATTTTTGAAACTTGGAGACGTCCTTATGAATATACTAATAAGAAAATTTACTAGTGGGTGGGAATTACCTGCTTTGTAGCCGAAAATGGCTGGAAATAGCTGGAGAAAAGCGATTCAGCAGGGTTAAACGTCCTCACTACAACGGAGACACATGGGACCTTTCCTGAAATTTAAATGTTAATAACTAGACATAAAATGAAGTAAAAATTTTGTTATATATGTTTTTTTCAGTACAGTTTATTTAAACTGTCCTCCTCAGATTTGATACTTCATACATCGCATTATCTTCAAAAATATATAAGTAAAACAAATCTAATTTCTGTAAGAAGTGGTAATTTATTTTGTCTCGTTTACATGTACCCCATTAAAATTTCCTATTATTTAGTCTTTGTATAAAAAATACAGAGTTCAGTGGCTCAAACTATAATTAGTTTACAGACGAAGTCTGTTGTTAAACTAGTTATTATTATGCAAGAAAATTCTAATATTTTTCTTTTATACTAAAGAAAGAATAACATAGATTTTCTGGATTAATATATTCGAGGCAAAAGAAATTAAATAAACCAGCTTATAATTATGTTTTCCGAAACTGCTATTGACGCTTTTTGCAGAAGTGTAAATAATGAGCTGTTCAGAAACTCCTTTAAAAAATTTTAACCAGAAAAGGCATTTTAAAAAATTCTCCTTTGTCTAGATATGTAGTCTATAAAAAACTATGTAATGAAAAATGCGCTTCTATATTGCGTTAAATAAAACGTTTGAACATAACATGATTATACACTAGGGGGAAAAATTGAGTGGCATTATTTGAAGGTACAAGAGTTTGATATAATATGTATGAGTTTCTTACTATTCACCATCAATTAACTAACACGCTTTTATCTTATGAAAGGTCACACTTTTCTTTCTTCTAGGAAACTGTTATGACGTCATTGGATTCGAATAGCTCGTAGCTATCTTGTGGAAACATCACATGCTTCGGAAATGAGTTCCAAAAAAATTCGTCATTGACATGGATATGTGACGGAAGTTTCTAAATGCGATGTCTGCCTTCACTAATATAGTTTGCAAGTGATTTCAGGTGACATTTTGATAATTAATTTTTTAGTGCCAGCACAGCCTTACTTGTTACGTGAGGAATGTCAGAGAAATCAAAACCATAGTAAAATAAATTAAAATAAAATTATGAAAGCGAAATCAAAACAAAAACAAAATATTAATTATTTCCTGACAATGATATCTCGAACGGAATTGCTAGTCCGTCAAACCAGGCCCAAAATGGGGGTGAAAAATCATTAAACCATATTG